>JAUTBT010001180.1:0-10808 GCA_032361225.1 Lepetodrilus schrolli | reverse complement strand
GATAGGATGTGCTGTCTGTAGAGTGGCAATGCAGTTATCATCCTTGGTCTTGTCAGTACCAGCCAATGCTTGCAGGTGCACTATGGATTGTGCGGGTTTCCTCCTGCCCTAAACTGACAAGAATCTTGAAAGTGTCTCTAAACCCAAACTGTATTGTTTTATATACTCTGTTACAGTTCATTCAAACAAGACAAACATGGTGGCAGCTATTAATAGACCAACACCACTGAAAACAACATCAACAACAACAACAACAACAACAACAATAAAAACGACAAAGACATTACCAAAGGAAACAACGACATCAAATGTCAAACATAAAGAGACCACTACTACTACAGATGAAGAATTGTCACAACCTGTTACATCAACCACGCCATTCAAACCTGATCCTGAGCCAGATCTGGTGGCAACTCAACCTACTGCCCTAAACAAGACACCGTCTCCAGCCTCACACGTGGAGATAAGTGTATCTTTCACTACACCGTCGGCAACTGAACATGACTCGGTCTCAGAAACATCAAGCTTTGCATGTGAGTATAAGCATGGATAGTAAAACAAGCTATGAGAAAACATCGAGCGTTGCATGCGAGTATAATTTAGTGATACAATGTATATAAAATGTATATAAAATGTACCTTAGACGTACCATTTCATACAAACATCTACCTGTACATAACATCAAAGGCAACTTACAAATTACAATATTGTGAATATTAGTAAACTGTATCTGATTGTGCTTTAACTCATTCACTAGCCTACCAAAATATTAATATATCGCTTGATTATTATTATACATGTATTAGTAAAATGGCTGGCATTTCAGTAAATACTTAGCCCATGTAATGTCATTATGATGCTTTTCAGTAAATATTTTTAACAAAATATGCAAGAATTATAGCAAGTTGATCGGTTATTATAATTTGTAGCCAAATACTGCTATAATGTATATGAAACATATAAACTATTTGTATGTAAATAGATATTTCATATATGAGTATATGCATGGATAGTAAAGCAAGATATGAGAAATAATTTTGGAAGCCATGTTGATTTTCAAAATGGCCACCATTGTTTTAGGAACATAAAGATGGTTTACAAATAAATATACCCAAAAAATACATAAATTAAGGACATACAATCATGGTTGTTTACATATTTAATGGTCAAACATATTTTTACCTGAAAGTATGTATATTTGCTTTGTCTACACAAGCTACATTTTCCACTGGTTATCAATAGTTTAATATTTTATTGTATTTTTAGTCACGCAACAACAAATATAAACATTTTCATTGAGCTGCTAAATTCTTTGGTAAAATAGACGATATATTTGGTGCAAATGTAAACAGTTCCTTCAGAGTTCATCAACTCATCTTTGTACCTCATAATTACATTGTTTCCGATTTTGGCCGATAAATGTAACCGTCACTAATTAAAATGTAACCGTCACTAATTACCAGTATAGTCTGCGTCATTGAAGGTTACAATCTCGGATGTGAGTGAACCATTTTACCGCTTAAATTGAGCAGGGAAGACATTTCTTGAGGTACAAAAGCAGTAATACGTATGCTAAGTGAATATACTTTGCATTTATAACTGTAATTCAGTCCAAAATGACCAAGTAATCTGCGATTGTATGCATGCCTTTAAGATATCTGCTAGACCAAGGAAAAAATAACCCAATTAACTAATATGGCCTATGGGAGGAAATAAAAAATCTTATTAATTTACAGACCAGTTAATGTTTCTTTTCTGTTTTCCTTCAGTCACCACTGGCATGATGGGAGGTATGACAGCAGCCATTGCAGGACTAATCCTCACTATTATTGGCTTTCTGTTTTACTGGGGAAGGTAAGCATACTAACATGTACCTGTACATAGGCTTACTCTAAAGCTTTATCTTTATTTCATAATTTGTGCCAAATGGTCATATACTCTCTCAATGCTCAAGGCAACTGGAGATGCCCTAATGAGCAGTTCATGTGCCTAATCCAGCAGGGAGAGGGTTAAAACAAACTTGTAGTTTATCCTAAATTCCTCCTATCCTTAGTTCATAGTTTGTGCCAAATAGTCAGATAATTGAAACAAAACAAAATCATATGCTTATCCTAAAATCCTATCTTTAATTCATAATTTGTGCCAAATCAATGGTCATAATTGAAACCTTAAAACAAAATCATAAGCTTATCCTAAAATCCTATCTTTAATTCATTATTTGTGCCAAATGGTTATAGTATATGTAGAAAAAAAAAAGCCATACAAAATTGCATAACATTTAAATAATTCATAACATTTGGCATCTCTGTTATAAAGTGCTATTAACAAGCATAATTCTTGTACTGAAAGGAAGCCATATTTCATTTGTTTTCACAGAAGGAAGAGGAAGACGGTGACAGTGAAGCCCAACTCCCCCTCCAACAACAGTACTGTGTGGGACTTCCTGTTGGCACACACTGTCGCAGCCCGTACCCTCAGACGTGGATACGACAACTTCAGCAACAACGGAGAGGCGGCCACTTCGGAGGTGCAGCAGACGACAGCTGGGAAGCAAACATGGCTGCCAAACATCCACGTGGAACCCAACCTGGACACCCAATCGGTGACGTCGGACGAGAACTGCAGCATAGTGAACATCAACATCCTTGGATCTATGAGCAGCAGGAGCAGCAGATCCGAGGTCTGAAGATCAGATCACTTTTTCCGATTGCAAAACATTTATTACAGACAGAGGTTAACATGAACCATTTGGTGATGATGATAACATGAAAGCCTAAAAAGTTCTAAATGTCCACTAGTCCTCAAGATAACCAGTGGACATTTTATCCTGGGCTAGAAGACGTCCCCAATTAAACTGCTGCCAAATGTTCGATTTCAACTTCTGTACCAAAAAACAATGATGTTCAAAACCTTCGACACTTTTTCAATGGTTGGACCAAATAGACTTTGGACTTTGGTTATAACAACCAATTTATTGAAACCATGACATAGGCTGTCTCATGCAGGTTCCATCTTGGTTCATTATGTAAAATAACGAAGTCGAAGAAACTTAGCATGGAGTCCTGATGGCAATAACATCTGTTGTAAATATTTGTTTTTAGGATTGAAGATTGAAAAGACTACTGATAACTCTTGATATAATGGAGAGAAAAGTTGTATACATTCACCAGTGTTAATAATTATGTTTTTTTTCCTAATGTCAGTCCAAAAAAATAAGAATATGATTTGTGATTGTATATAAATATTTGTGATTATTAAATGTAAAATATGTTTTACCATTACAGGTTTAATTCATTGAATGCTCTTTCATGTTGTTGTAACCACATATTTTGAACAGAAACTGCTATTGTAAATATTCACATTATATTTTTCAATGTACAATACAGTATTTTATTACCTTGATGAGACAAAGTCTCAAAACATCAAATATATATTTGATTGGAACAAATGTTGGACATTTATTTACTTTAATAACTATATTTGAATATATTTTGGTTCCAGATTTGCTTGTATGAGTATAATTGTCATTTCTGTTTCAAAGAAAGTTTGAATTTTAATGCTAATAGAACAATCTGGACAGTTTCTGTTTGTACATATGCTTGTAAATATCCGAAAACAAATAAAAGAAATCCACCAAATAATTGTCAAGTTATTGCAAGAAAGAAAGAATCCTGAAATATAAATCAAAAATAGAAATACATAACCTGAGAAATCAGAACCATCAATGGAGCATCATTTCCATATAACAAAACTTATATGTAATTGGTCTACGATATGATTCGAACTCGAGTTTTGTGGATTTGAGTGTGACATTCTATCCACTTGGCTAACCCTGCTGGATGAAACCTGTGCACCATTCCACGAAGCTCTGGTAGCCACTAAGAGACCATAGTGCTCTCCAATCTATCAGCAATATAGACAGGAAAAAGAGTGTTATCGTATCCACTAAGAGAAAAGATATATATTGGGCGAGAAGAGAGATTGAGAAATAAGAATAGAGAAACAATATTGTAATAATGTTCATCAGGACTGACAGTATGATAATGTAAATAAGCGCCTGAGCAGCACAGCTGTAGCTCAGCGCTGTAAAAATAGATTATATTATTATTATTGTTATTATTATTATCAGCAGCAACTATGAGGAAATGAGGTGAAAACTACATACCGTAATTACCCTAATAATTCGAACAGGATAAAATAATTAAATTTGTAACTGTTCAAATTATTAGAAAAATTTACATCACTTTATTTCTTACAAGTAACCATGACAATGGACCAGCATGCTTGTCAACAAACATTTAGTCATATCGTGATTTTTGTGTACTAGATGTGATATTGTATACGAGTTGTGGTTTTGTACCCTTTTAAAATAAAATTAGAGCCGCTTTCCAGATTCTTTAACTTATATCACGGCTTGTCAGTTTAGGTCAGGCGGAAACCTTCAACATTTTTAACCCTTTACCTATTAGAGTGTTCTGGCTACGTAAAGCCCGGCGACATCATAGGGTTTCCCTCCTACGGTGTTTCTGTAGCTGCGTCATTTTAAACACTTGTACACAGATTATGGAAAAAATAACAGCACTAACAGTTACCCTTTTTTATTTGCATTGGACAAAGTTGGAGTGAGTATTTAAAATGCATGTGGTGAACTGATCTAGCTGTCACTAGGCCATAACAGAGGTGAACAATTCAACTGATCTAGCTGTCACTAGGCCATAACAGAGGTGAACAATTCAACTGATCTATTAGTCACTGGGCTTAAGGGGGCGACATTTTCAACTGATCTATCAGTCATCTCCGGTTGCCTTCAGCATGGAGAGGGTCAATGCTGAATGTTGCAATAAACCAGCGAGCACCAGCTGGCACTGACAGACCAAGGATGATAACTGTATTGCCACAGTACAGGCAGCACATCCTATCAGTGTGTGGTGAACTGATCTCTCCATATAACGCTCAATGCAATAACTGTATAGTCAATTGACTGTACCAGCAATAAGGAACTAAGCGAGGGTTGACTGTACCAGCATTAAGGAACTAAGTGAGGGTTGACTGTGTACCAGCAATAAGGAACTAAGCGAGGGTTGACTGTACCAGCAATAAGGAACTAAGCGAGGGTTGACTGTACCAGCAATATGGAACTAAGCGAGGGTTGACTGTACCAGCAATAAGGAACTAAGCGAGGGTTGACTGTACCAGCAATAAGGAACTAAGCATGAAGACCACCATTTGCTGCCAGGTGTCTTGTATACAGGTAAGTTAACTACAGCAATTGAGGCATAGGGGTTTACAGGAAGGCATGCTTAAATTATTAATAATAATAATAATGATTATAATTATAATATAAACACCAAATTTATACTAACAATATTGAATAATGTACATTGTCTATATGTGTCCAGAGATAATGTGTAGTCTTCTAAGTGAAAATAGAGAATATTAAATGAGCTTCCGAGTGATACCATTTTTATGAAACGAGTGAATGTTTTGGTAACTGACTAGGGAAAGAGAAAAAAAACATATGGAGAAAAAAAATGTTTGTAAAATTCCGCCAAACAACATGATCCAAAAGTGGCTTAATTTCAATAGCCTTTTTAATTTTAATTTTCTTTGAGGGGATAATTTAAAAAAATGCTAATTCAAAACAACTTATTTCTTACAATAACAAATGTGATCTTCTACATGTCCATTTAATGCTTTACACACAATTGTCCATACATACACACTGTTTAGGACAACAGAGTATTCATCGATTGAAAAGACATGCAAGCATATGGACTAAACATACTTACCAATAGATATATTTTAATTAGGAGATAAACGGTTCCCATTGCAAATTTTCCGTGATGTTATCGTTGTTAACAAGGTGGGAATTTCATTTAACACCGACGGCGTCAGGCGTCAGCCTGACGTGTTAAATGTAAAATTCCCACCTGGTTAGCTTTGCCAGGATCTGCGTTAGTTGAGTTGTTGTCCAGGGTATCTCTATTTTCCACGGTGATACCATAGAGCTCTTGTAAGTGTATGATCCCCATGTAGAAAAGATCGCTTCAAGAGCGCTAGAGACTAGTCTCGTAGTAGAGCTTCGTGAAACGATGCCCATGTAGGCCTCCTAATGGAACCTAAATTCCTTACCATTTTCTTCATACTGTTAGAGAATTTCATTAATACTATCATCAAGTTCTCTTAGGGTTTCATTGTAACTTCCCATACTAAAATTGATATATTCATTATACATGCGTGTTTGCCATTTTGAATGATTTGTATAATAATTACAGTTCCGGCAACAAATTTTCTTAAGATGTGATTATTCCGATTGTTCTTCTATGATTTAATGGAAATTTCCCGTAGTGTTATTGCGATTGGACCACACTTTTAAAACCATTTCGACCAATCAAATTCAAGGAAATTCAATTGGTTCTTGTGAGGAAATCTGTAATAAAATTGTTGTTGTTTTTTGTTCAGTATATATATCTACCTACATGTAGTTTCTCTGTAGTTCTCTGTTATCTCTCACACATTAATTGATATCTGCAGAAAATAAATGAAGAAACACAGAAAATCAGCAACTCTAAAATGGCCTATTACACACACAAAATACAGAAATAATATTGTAAAACACACACGTTAAGACATGTTATACATGTACTACCAAATTACAAAACATTGTCAATGGACCAATTATCTATGAAGGTTTAGATCAATATCAACTGAACATTCCCACTATCAAAATCAGTATTATTTGAAGACCATGAACATGTTAACTAGAATCAAAAGAATCATTGTAGGATGATGACAACCGGATAATGGCTGTCATGTACCAGGTTCTCTCCATCTCCATATATCTTCCTATCTCTATCATATGTTATAAGAGAATTGTATTCAAAGTAGAGCTAAAAATAGCTGACAAGAACTGGTTTGTCGAGCTTGGCTGACTTCAACAGGTGAATAGACAAATAATATAGGGCACTACTACTTGAAAACACCCAAGGTAGAAGGTTAGTTAAGTGTGGTGTTGTCATGATTCAACAGATCTAGGGTACATACATGACACAGGACATAATGAGAGACATCAGATGATCGACACCAGGAAGAGATCTCACTGGGGACATCATCACAGCTGGCTGCACTCTCTCTGGTTGAACATCCTCTGGGATTTACATCGGTTTTTGGACAAGTAGCCATGACAACAAACCAGCATGATTGTCAACTAACATTAGTTGTCTTGTGATTTTGTATACAAGACGTGATCGTGTATACTCGGTGTGATTTTATATACAAGACGTGCTCTTGGATACTAGGTGTGATGTTGTATACTATACATGTTCTTGTATACCAGGCGTGACTTTGTATACTAAATAATGGAGGAATACTAATGAAGCTTATGGAATAGCAGGTGTTAATATGTGAATACATGTTGACAATACAGCAGTGACAACATAATCATTGAGCAACCATTGTTGATAACATTCAATTCAAATTGGAAGGAAGGATTATGTATAGACACAATTGAGAAGCCAAAAGCGTGATGCATGGTATTGGATAGAATTGCATGTTAACTCAATTCAAGAATTTGAGTTCCATTGTCAAGAATGTTTATTACACAGCAAGATAGCTGTCAAAATTAGGTGGATTATTCCAAGTTATACACAGATTACAAAGAGTATACACTGTGTGTGCTTTAGCAATAAGGAATTACTAGCAATAAGCAACTACTAGCAATAAGGAATTACTAGCAATAAGGAATTACTAGCAATAAGGAATTACTAGCAATAAGGAAGTACACAAGGACAAGTATGGCAGGCATTGGTCTTGGAGTTCTCATGTTTGCAGGTGTCTTGTATTCTACAGGTAAGATAGTGAAAACATAAAACCAAAAACTATATAAAAAAAAAATGTTTTAATTAGGCACATAGATTCCTAATGGTGCTTACATGTACAGTACAAACAATTGAATTTTCATAGAAAATCTAATATGATAATAAAATATTATTACTAAATCGAAATACATGTATACTCTCCCCAAAAAGAAATGCACAAGTGACAAAGTAGAATATTAGTCTTCTGAATAAAGACCTTATTACAAAAATGCAAACACCTCAATGCTATATGTCCACTGTGATGATTTAGTAGATTATCTGTAAATACTTTATGTAATGACATACAAACCAACTTCAAACCTTAACCAAATTAAAAAAAGAAATGTTTTGGGAGAGTATTAAGTTTGGGAGAGTAATAATAATGGCTGCTGTGATTTCTTTATATTTCTTTAAGACGCAATTTCATAGCACAAAGTACATGTAACACTATGGGCACTGAAGCAAGACAATATTGTTACGATGACAAGAAACAACTTGACATCTATCCAATCTTGCTGCATAGCATTGACACACATCAACAGGACCTGGATCTTAACATGTACTTGAATAAACTTTCTTCCATTAAATTTTCCACATCATAAATATCAGATACTGGTTGTAGTAAAATCATCCTATTGTAAGCAAGATGTGTTTGTATGAGGTCACAGGTCACTAATCAGGTGATTGCATATTCGGATGCAACTATTTTTCCATAACAAGTATGATTTTCCCCCACGATATTTTACTAATCTAGAAAGATCTTTATTTCATAATTAATTGCAACTACCTACTAAATAGCAATCGGTACACATGAAATAATAGAATCACATTTTTTTTACTAATCTAGAAAGATCTTTACTTCATAATTAATTGCAACTACCTACTAAATTGCAATCGGTACACATGAAATCATGGAATCACTTTTTTTCTGTAGAGATTCCCCAATTTTCTCACAGTGGCATCCACTGTGAATGATACTAGATGTTCTTCTTTCATGGCAGAACAGTGGCAGAGTACTCTGAACACTGTGGGGATTATCTTCTTTTGTATTGGTGATACCGCATCATATAATTTCTGTAGGTCTTTTTTTCGTGTTTTCCTTGTTCATGAAATGTAGAAAAATATTTGTTTTTAAAGTTAAGTTAATTTGATTTTGCATCCAATGGTGATTTTGCCACTTTCAAAGAAAAATATAAACACTTAATTTTCTAGGGGCATTTGCTGCTGAACTGTTCTTCAACTCTACAACAGCCTGTATGAGTGGCAGCGAACAGAAACCATACTACAGTGCAAAGTGTGACCCCTTCAACACCACAGAGATTGGAATCATCGCGGTTCACTACGTACATTCTGGTGCCAAACTCGAACAACTGCAGTGCTCCCCGACCGATAATGCATCCAAATGTTGTCAGTATGTTAAAGACAAGGATTGTCTTATCACTGATGGATCTGGAGACATACCTGGCAATGTCATGTCTGGATGCTCAGGTCAGAGAGAATGCATAGTTCAGGTGAAAAAGAAGTTCACTGGCAAATGTCCCTTGCCTGCTTTGTTCGAGAGCTTTACGACATTCAGTTTTATGGAGTACGAATGCATAAACGGTAAGTGTCAGTTAATTAGATTATCCCTAAACTACTTTCATATTGTCTGGATTGGTTAAGAGTTGAGAATGGGCAAAATAGTTTTTTAAATTATGTCATGTGGGAAAGAAAGCATGATTTTTATCTATTTTATCATATTCAGTTTTATGGAATACAAATGTGTAAATGGAAAGTGCCATATAAAATTAAAGTGCCAAACAAAAATTAAATCCATTAAATAAAAAAAAATCCATTAAATAGCAGTGCAATATTAATATGTAAATTATGTTCCATAGTAACTGCTACAATGTTCTTTAGCATCTTTACAAAATGGTTAATACCTCTGACATCCAATATTGAAGGTGAAGTAGTTTGATTCAAACACAGAATCTTAGGTATTGGAGATACCCTCACAATTATCGCTTGTCTCAGGAAATACGGAATCTTGTGGACCCACATGACACCGTCTCACCATTGAAACCTCAAAATAACTAATATTATGAAATTATATATATATTTTTTAATTGGGGTTTAGATCTGGTTTCAAGATTCTTCAACTTATATCACAGCCCGTGAGATTAGGGCACGAGGAAACCCACAACATCCATTGTACTGAATGTTGCAGTAAACCTGTGAGCACCAGCTGGTACCAATGGATGGACCAAGGATGGTTGGTAACTGCATTGCCACAGTACAGACAGTGCATCCTATCAATATCACATCCTATTAATATCACGTTAGAAAGGCAACTTTCGCAAACATTGATGCAGATCCCCCTTGATGGGATTTGAACACAGGCCCTTTGGCTCCAAAGTCCACCTTTCTACCATTGCACTACCATCAGCCCCTATAATGAAATTAACATCAAGGATCATTTTCTATCTTCAGTGGGGTTAGTAATCGACATGTGCCATGATGGAGTCATTCAAACCCAGAAAGAACTGTACATAGACAGCAATGTCTACCACATAAACACTGAGCACCGGGACAAATCCTGCTCATGCTCAGTGACAACTTCCTGTGGGGCTGGAATCCTGGTTCAGGCTGTGGACATCAAAATGAAGATGGACTCAAACACCAGAGAATGCAATGAAGAGCTGGAACTGTCTGATGCAAGGGAGGCAGAATTTGACTGTGAAAGTCGAGATCTCGATGGATTTAAGGAAATATTTCACAGTTTGTCCAATAAAATGGAGATCAAGCTGAACATCAAGGGCAACCATACTGGAAGACTTTGGATGAAGGTTAAATGTAAGATGTCCTGTAAATAGGACACTGTAAAATACTGTTTTCCTTTTTTTTGAATTGGGGTTTAGAGCCACTTTCAAGATTCTTTCACTTATATCACGGCTTGTCAGTTTAGGGCAGGAG
>JAUTBT010001179.1:0-10808 GCA_032361225.1 Lepetodrilus schrolli | reverse complement strand
CGATTAGTGACATGTTGAAGTAATATGATATATATTAAGGAAATACTGCTAGCTGATTATGAAGTGCTCCTCTGAATTTACAGCATTATTGGGGAGAAGGTAGAACTTGTGTTTATTGTTTCGTTTATCATTAGAATATTATGTTCTCAAATTATCGTGGTAGAGTTAATGAAACATAATTTACGGTTAGCAGTGAAGAGCATCATCAGGCGGTTGAGAAAGCAAGCATCCTCAGTACTCAGTACTTATACAACTGCGTTTCTTCGTACGCTTCACGAAGCACCAGACCTAGGCTTTAGAGCGCGAAAAGGGAAGACGTGTGTGTGTGAATTCTTAAGGGGCGGGAGACGACATTTTAAGCCAATATTTCAAGCCATAATCTGATACCAATCCCTAAACAAGAAATGAGACCCAGAAGTTACATGGAGGCTCTTCAGATGGCTTGCCTGTACACGACTTCCGACCTTGACAGGATGTAATTATCTACCAAGCCATGTATGTGGCGTCAGACCACAATTAATTTCCTTCTTTGTATATGTGCATACAATATTCTATAGTGCTCTGCTGCACATGTGCTGAATTTTTAGAGGGGTGTGGGGGTGGGTGGGTGGGGGGGGTGTACGGCTATTCAATTTCCAGATGTTGCTAGGGTAACCAAGGTCATGGTCAATGTCCAAGAATTTGCACTCCAGATAGCTGAACTTAGCACATCCGCCGACAGGGACAGAGCAAGCTTTTATGAAAACCTTGGTCAAATGAAGCCTTCCTTCAGAAAATATGAACTCTCATCTGCCATTCCAACTAAAAAAATCAGCAAAAACTGTACTTGCAAGCAAGCCACAGCCCATCTAATAGAGGACTATGTTTTCTGACGTCACTTCCACACGTTGCTCAACCAGGAAATGAATATTTATAGTCTGAGGCCTGTCATATAACTTTGGATCTCTATATGGGGGACACGTGGAAATTTTAAATTTCTTTTCAGATGTGTATTCATGAGATTATTACAGAGTATAAATTTATAAATATTTATAAACAGTTTGGTTTTATTAAATTCGTGTCAACTACACACTACTACAGTTAAAATAAATTTCAGAAAAAGAAAGCGTAGACATTATAGGCTTACAAATAGTTTCGGCTACATGACCCTTTTAAAGGCCATACTTGTTGAAATCGTAGCTGGCAACCGTCTCAAAGCGCAAATAATTTGGGAACCAGTCTTTGACTACTTCCGGTTCAGTTGCAGAGCTAACCCGTTTTGCAGGTAGGACAATTTAAAAAAAATTAAAGTAGATTAGTACTTCAGCTTTGGTCAGCTCTTGATAGTGAATTAATTGATTTTTATTTCCAATTGGTAGCTATCCTATTTTCAATCAGTGTCACAATTTTATTTGATTATTAATTACTTTTTAAAAGTTGTTTACCATTTTTTCTTGTCTTTTTCTCAATGTTTCTCTTATATAAATTAGAGAAGAGATGAGTTAGATGCATGCGGTATATCAATTTATATATCTAATTTTCTATCAGACGATGAGATGCAGAACATCCCTAGGTACCGACTGTATACCTGGTTTATTAGTATTATGTATACTTAAATCTATGGATTATATAGATTTATTCCCTAGGACGTGGCAGGATAACATCGTATGAAGTTTCCTACAACTTCAGATTAATGTGCACATTCAGCGGTCATATTAGATTAGATTAGATTTATTTGTCACAATACATGATGTACACACACATGTCATGTATATTTTCTTATTTATTTGATATAATTTCCCATTTCTAGGGGTGTACACATAAGGAATTTCAAGATGGTTACAATTTCAGTGGCATTCTGTTGCCATCTGTAACTTATTATGTGTTTCACACTGATATAGGTCACGGGCCAGATTTGTTCCCATACACCACCCTAACCACTTAAGCAAACCAAGTTTTTTTAAAGCCTAATTAGGGTTTCTTAAGAATGACTTCACTCGTTAACAGAAATAAAACAGGCATGAAATTCTCATTTGGTACCCCAAATTTTTATTTCACGTTCTAATGCCAAGCACTATTTTATGACAAACATATATTCACTCACTAGAAGATATAGACATTAAGACAATACATGAAAGATAATTCAATCCTGTATCAGTAGGTTGAGACATTTATTCTAACACCAATATTATTGAGATATACTGGACACATATTTTTTTGCGAAGCAGGGCTGGATTCAATAGGGGGGGATTATTTAAATTTTATTATGTATGTTTTTTTTCTCTCTCCATGTACAGTATTTATCTTTAAAAAAACAAACCACTAATTAGTTGAGATAGATAGGTTATTATTTGTAGATTTTGTACTAACAAACACTAGTAACCATGTAGATATGTACTAGTTAAAATATTGCTTTATGTGTTGGATTATAGTTTCTGGTCCCCACCCCATCATGTTGAGCTCAATCTTCACTAGACAGTCAAAGAGAATATGGAGTTATCTTTCCCTGGTGCCAAAGTCTGGATTGACTGGAGATGTTTATATTACAGCTAATCGGAGAGGACTAGCGATGACATCCATATGTCAAACAGGTACCGACCATTCAGAAATTCAAGAATCATGGGAATCAACTCACTATTTCACTATATGTATCTAAATAATTTGCATATAAATTAAAGATTTCCACAATGTTAAATGTCATGATCAAGGAAGTAACTAGATAGGTTACACTTGTACAAAGTACAACACTATCACTGTGTCAGACAATGAAAGATGATTCCCACATGTTAAATGTCAGATGAACATGATCAAGGAAGTAACTACAGTTGTGCAAAGTACAACACTATCACTGTGTCAGAGAATGAAAGATTCCCACATGTTAAACGTCCGATGAACATGTTCAAGGAAGAAACTACAGTTGTGCAAAGTACAACACTATCACTGTGTCAGACAATGAAAGATTCCCACATGTTAAACGTCCGATGAACATGATCAAGGAAGAAACTAGATAGGTTACAGTTGTGCAAAGTACAACACTATCACTGTATCAGATAATCATTTATATTTATTCTGAAAAATCCTGATCAATGGAGGGTTTTGTTGCAGACAAGAAACTGTTCACTCCGGGACCCCTGGGGACTTCACCCACAGTTAAGCAGGCAATGATGACAGACCTGGGGTCTCGGGACATTCAGTTCATCAGCGTAGTCAAGAAGATCCGAGCCGGTCTGCTGCGGACTGCAGGTCAGTATACTGGACAATCTCACAGTGGCTGCCGTGTATACGTCTGTCAGCAATGGCTGGTACTCATGGACAAGATTACCTGTACTGCCATAGCCGCAACCTGGCGGTACTTGATTCCGTTCAGGATTTACTTCAGTTGGTACTCCTGGTACACATCTAGATGAAACTTGCGCAAACAGTTTAGGAGATAGATTTTTTTACACCAAATTCATCAGGAAAATTATTTCATTGCTGAATGGAATTAAGTACCTCTGTGGTACGAGGATGCTGTTTCCTATTGTAATCTATCACACCATGTCAGAAACACAACTTTACTGACAATGCTAGATCTCCAGTTTGGGATTCAAACTCGAAATTTTGACCCAGAAGCCATGACATTTATCTCACAAAAAATATATACTAAACCATATGGTACTGTTGAATTATCAATCCTTTTCATTAGAATGATTTAGAAAATGCCAAAAAATGATAATAATATGTAGGGGTTTCCTGCCTTCAAACATTCACTGTAATTTATCCTGAAGCTCTTCATTTTCAGGTGTTTCTGATGAAAAGTTTACCTGTGTCCCAATGCAGGGCAGCGGCACATTTGCAATCGAGTCCGTTTTCCAGTCTCTAGTACCTAGAACTGCAGCTAAGGCAGGTTTATCCTCAAACATACTTCTGGTGCAACCTCCAACATACTTCTGGTGCAACCTTCAACATACTTCTGGTGCAACCTCCAAAATACTTCTGGTGCAACCTCCAAAATACTTCTGGTGCAACCTCCAACATACTTCTGGTGCAACCTCCAACATACTTCTGTGCAACCTCCAACATACTTCTTCGTGCAACCTCCAACATACTTCTGGTGCAACCAACATACTTCTTCGTGCAACCCCTGTGATGCATTTGTGGGTTCAGTCATGAATTCAATTGTGTCTTGGTATTCCTATTCATGAAGAAAACGTATTTGTTTAATTTCAACACCACTAGTGTACTTTCTGTAACATGTCTTGAGCATGTGAATTTAACTTTGTGATTCTAGTCTGTAAACACCATGATCACAATATAATCATTAACCTTTCTAATTTAGTTAACAATTAATGTTCAGGTGCTCATCCTTGAGAACGGAGTGTATGGCCAACGGATGAAGAAGATCTGTGATACGCTGTCTATCCCGTGTCGCATGGAAAGCTATGCGGAGGACAGCCGAGTGGACCTCCGCCATGTGGAGAGCATCCTCAAGGAAGATAACTCTTTCTGCATGGTGTCCATTGTACACTGCGAGACCAGTTCTGGCATCATCAACCAGGTGGAGGAAGTAGGCCAGCTGGTCAAGAAATACATTCCTGGTGGGTCCTCACTGGCAGCCCATTGGCATTCAGTACTTTACAAAGTTATCTTTATGTGGGAATAGTCTATATTTTGGGGTGGTTGTTGTTATTTGTTATTTGTTCATTAAAAACTGCACAGTTGATTAACTATGTTGGTAATCACCACTTGGACTAAGAGTATAAAATCTCATTAATATCAGATTCGAAACTGACCCTCGGATATTTAGACATTCATTTTGCAAATAGAGAATATCAAAATGTTTAAGGATCGAAATGAGATCTGATTTTAATTAGATTGAAGAATATCATCTACAATACAGCAAGAAAATCAGGACAGCTTCAGCAAGTTCAAGAAATTGGCTTATCATTGTAACGGCTTCGTTATCCAAGCAATATCTACCACCATGTCCAAAATCTTACTCACCTAAAATACCGAAATAATTTATCTGTCGAACTATGAATCCCTTTCCACAGAAGGATAATAGCACTTCTCACTGTACATGTATAGGAGTTACCACCGTCTCAATGCTATGGTTTTTCTGTGGAACAGGACCCAGATGAATTTGTATGTTTGGACCAACTTTTCTTCATGTGGTATATTACAGTATTTGTGTCTAATTTTTTTCCAGGCTGCACCTACTTTGTGGACGCCATGAGCAGCTTTGGTGGAATCCCGCTGGACTTTAAACAAGGAAATATACACGTGCTAGTCAGCTCTGCCAATAAGTGTCTTCAGGGTGTGCCGGGATTCTCGTTCATCATCGTCGACAAGGACAAACTCGGTCTCAGTAAAGGTAGGAATCCCATGCATCTCGTCTCGGTCGGATGTTGACTAATATTGGTTTCAGATGTATAAATAAATGACAAGAGTTTCCACCAAGGACCGAGGTAGTGAAGGGTGGACATGGCAAATATACATATATTATTTATTGGTGCTATTAATTTTAAACAATATGACGCTTTGAACATTTTTGTAGGAAAAACAAACTTTAAAAGTTATTCACTTTGAAATGGATGAAACTTTTCATTAATAAATGCAAAATAAATTGTAAAATATTTAAGTAGCTATCACCGAGGTCCAATTAATATGCTGCCAATTACGAATTTGTTACCTGTATTTACATCCGATGTCCCGAGTATTATTATTTTCCCACAAACAGATTTTCAAGCACAACAATTGTTATTTAAATTGATATTTAATGTGATTTATTACCCCTCTATCTTGCAGGCAATGCTCGAAGTTTGAGTCTAGACCTATTTGACCAGTGCACCAGTCTAGACAAGACCACACAGTTCCGCTTTACACCACCTACTCATGCCATGCTGGCATTCAACCAAGCCTTGGATGAGTTTGAACAAGAAGGTGGTATAAAAGGTCGAAATAATAGGTCAGTTTTAATATATGTATATTTCAATATGTGCGACATTCACAAGAATCCTATAGTAATTGTATTGTCCCAACACAGACCATGCATCATACACAGCCAGGTCATGCGTTATAAGTGGCTAAGCTGTGCATCATACCCAACCACATTGCATCATACCCAGCCAGGTTGTGTATCATTGATTCATACCAAGCCGACCCATGTATTATTCCCAGCCAGAGTATGATCATACCCTGTCAGGCTGCACATCATACCCAGCCAGGTTGTGCATCATACTCAGGCTGTGCATCATACCCAGCCAGGTTGTGCATCATACCCAGTCAGGCTGCACATCATACCCAGTCAGGCTGCACATCATACCCAGCCAGGTTGTGCATCATACCCAGCCAGGTTGTGCATCATACTCAGTCAGTTTGTGCATCATACTCGGTCAGTTTGTGTATCATACCCATACCCAGCCACACTGCATCATACCCAGCCAGGTTGTGCATCATACCCAGCCAGTTTGTGCATCATACTCAGTCAGTTTGTGTATCATACCCATCCACACTGCATCATACCCAGCCAGGTTGACCATGTTGATATAATTTTTACCTCAGTTCCGACAGTGATCAGAAAATTACTTGGGACATATATATATGTAGGACATTGAATGATATATAACATGTATGACTATTTGTAAACTACTGTTATTGTAAAGTTAATGATTTGCTTTATTTGTGAACAGGTATCGAGAAAACTGCCATGTTTTGTGGGATGGCATGTCAAAACTTGGATTCCAAACCTTCTTGGACCACAATATTGCAGGGAACATTATTACGTCATATTTCTACCCAAAGCACCCAAACTTCGACTTTACCGAGTTCTACAACCGACTGAATGACAAAGGTTAGCATGGAGATTATTAACTGACAACTCCGGTCACTTTTCATAGCCATCTTATGAAATCCTACCATCAGGTCGAAGTTATACCAAATCTTAACCATAACAGGTATCAAATGTCTTGTATTCCAGTTTGAATTTAATTTTTTAAATCATTATTAGTTCTTGGTGCATAAATATTGTCTTACTACCAACAATATTTGATTCAGTATTGGTGCTAGTAATTTTGTCCTTTTTACAGGAAGTTCAACTATACAAGTTTTAATTATGCATCGTCTTTTCATTATCATCGTCTATTTATTTATCTGTGTTCTACATTTCCACGTGTACATGTATTTTACCCTAACATGGTTTTTCATGCTTAGATTTATTGTCTGACATGTCTAATATCTTAATCCAATATTGTAGACATCGCGTATGCGTGAAATATTCCCGCTGCGATGAAAAACTAATTCAATCAATCAAACTTTACAGTGTACGTTTGTTATTCAACCCCAGCTGCCATTGCCTGTAGACCACTTTCTATGACTGGCGCTTATACAACAGGATGTATGTGTTACAGGCGACGTCATATACCCGGGCAAGTTAGTGAAAGCCGACTGCTTCCGTATCGGCTCGATCGGCCATATATTTCCCTCGGACGTGGCCAACCTGGTGTCTCATATAGAGACCGTGTGTCACGAGATGGCCATTCCCCTGCCTCTACAGCATTAAGCCAAAGTATGTCCACGCCCCGAGATTGCCAAACCTTTCCGAGTACGATTTCTTACTCAACTCGAAGTTTTGTTCACAAAACCCTATATAAAATTTGAACTTGAGCATGAAATCGTACTCAAAAGGTTCCGTAATCTTGGGGCCAGGCCACTGTGCACAAACTGTATTTACATGTTCAGGGAAGGTTTTCGGTATTGAAAGTTTTGTAATGATACGCAACCTTTTGATGCTTTTATGTGATGTGGTCTATAAGACCATGGTGCTTACATCACTACCAGCTTGTTTGGTATTGAGGTAGTTTATAAAACAATAGCCATGGTAACTCTGCTGAAACTGTTCACGTTAATGACACTGTATTATACACACGAGTCTCCATTGCTATTTGTGTCCTCAAATCATTGATCACCTCATCAGCGACGGCGACTTGACATCATAGACTCAGACATTAGATTTATTAATGTGTAGATGATGTCCTTGACCTTTTCATTGGCATATTAGGCCATAGTTATTCGATTCCCTGGTTTACAGATTTTTATATAATTTTGGTTCGGGCGGTCGAAAATATAAATATATATTATTTGATATTTTGGCCAGTCTGTCAGGTCCAATATAAAAATTAAAATAATTGGCGATCAACCATGGTCGGCCGACAGAATATAAATGTAATTGATCGATATAATTGTCAGTAATTGTTATAAAAACCAGCACACATAAGTTATTTAGATTTTCATGCTTGTCAATAGCAGTAATTGTTATACATTAGACATTTATTTTACATATTTACCAGTTAGTAATCAAATTGGCTTCAACTTTGTGTCCACCATTGCCTGCCAGTCTTTGTTCATGTTCAATGATGGTTTATATGACCTTTTTTTGTCACCATTTATTATTATAATTATTGAAAGGGCGGAATATAACAAAAATTATTTTTATTTTCCAAAGTTGAAAAAATTGGGTCGGCGGATCCGTAAACCAGGGAATCAAATAACTATGGCCTTAAAAAAAGCTATAACATTGTGCAATCAAGTTTCAGTAGTAGCTCCATGGTTGCTGTGTTTACATCGACAGACATTCGTGTTTGTGTGCTTTACTTCTCAACTGTTTATCACACCATCTGCTGTATTCACTAATTTCACATTTGCTTGCTGAGCTACGTCATGCATGAGCAGAGCCGCTCAAGAACCAGTCAGTGGCTAGCTTGGTCAGCAGCCAGTCAGCTCTGGTGTGTATTTTTCAACATATTTGGTGATAGCTTACTAGTATATAGACAGGTTTTTTGTTATTAAGGATGAAAATATTCTGAAATTTATGTTTTGGCTAGGTAGTACAAAATAACAATTGGTAGCAGTTTTCGTTATTCATTCCATGAATTATTTACCGAGATAACAGCCATGGAAAGTCACATGACTCTATGTTTGCCTGCATCTTCACGGGCGGAAATACGCCAGCTTTATATGCAGCAGGGAATGTGAAATTACCGAATGGGGATCTTGGCCTGCTGCCAGTGGGGAAAGGGTTCAATTAGAGAGATATTATAATTATTAAGATTATATTAATTGCTATTTATCAATTACTCATTTGAGCTTCAAACCCATTATATCTATTCTTTTACATCTTTCTTGTTCACCTTATACATGATTGTATATGTTATAATAATAGAGGTCATGGAGATCAGTGAATTCCCTTGTACGAGTACATGGCGCTTTACAATATTCTGCTTTATCGCAAATGATCATATAGGGCTTCCATTCCAATCATTTATATATTTATGATGGATTAGCAGGTGAGAAAGATACAATCTCATTATAATCGGATCTGAAACTGATGCTTAGATAATGTTGATATATACACCAATGCGTTCACAAGGGAAACTTGAGATGTGATTTACATTATAGAGCGACAAAGACACAATCATATTAAGATCAGATCTGAAAGTGACGTTCAGACGATGTGGATATACGCTAGTTCGCTCAGTTGAGCCAACGATTGTCCAAATATTTAAGGAGGGAAACTTGAGATCTGATTTAAAATAGATTGAGAAAGACATGTCCTAGTAGTGATGGAACTTAATTGTCCTAAGAAAAAAGTGGAATGTAATAAACATTGTCCTAATCTGAAAGGGACATGTCCTAACAGTGATGCCATCATACTGTGGGGGATATGTCCTAACAGGGGGCAAATATTTCTTAGAATATTCTCCCACCATAATTTATGATATGGCCACAGTATCACTCGTAAGATTGGTTGACTGAAAATTTTCTAATTACTGTGATTAATTAATAACAATGTATATATGTATTTTTAATTTTGTATCTTGTGCTCCAAGTATGATTGACTGTAGACTATCTGGAGAAATAATTATAAACACAAATGTACAACTTTGTAATAATGTCTATCTTTCGTAATATATTGCTGCATTTTCAGTCTGATTTTAAATGATGTTTAATTTTAATTTGTTTTAATTGAGGGTTTTAGAGCCACTTTGAAGGTTATTTTACTAATATTGTGGCTTATCATTTACATATATTTACTTAACCCTAATTTTAAGGGTATACATCATGAAATAAAATAAAAGATTTTAAAAACACAATTATTATGTACTGGTATTTGTTTACACACATATATATGTGTGGGTGGGTGGGTGTGGTGTGGGTGTGGGTGTGGGTGTGGGTGTGGGCATCATGGCTCACCAGTATTAACATTCAAATCAAGTTACCTGATCAAGGTGGACTAGTCCGACCAATGTCATAAAAACAGTCAATACATGCAAGTCGGGGACTTGGAGATCTAGCACTGAGATTACATAACTTGTCCGAGAATGAATCCCCATACAAAATTTGACTCGAGGATGAAATCATACTAAAAAAGGTTTCATAACCTCAGGGCCAGGCTCTGTATCTGTGTGTTGACTAGGTTTACATGTACAGCTGGCCCCTGTTTCACGACAGAGTCCTATTTAGGAGCTCCTAAACCAGTCCTAAATGTTATCACCTTGTAACAAGTGTTTCACGATGATGCCACAAGTCTTATCCCTTCTTAAATCGACATCCAATTGGATCATAAAGTTAGGAGATCCTAAATTTAAGATGTCATTGTGAAACGGGGGCCAGATGTCCAGAAGTCATGTCTGTGGGGAAAGTTTGAAGATTTCTTTCTATACTGACTCCTGCTAGTGCAAAGTGACATACTGTAAATCATGAAATTAATGCGTAACTAATTTAATGCGACCTCAAGCTTTTAGACATAAATGCGACAACAATTAAATGCGATCGACCATGTTTTTCCCCGG
>JAUTBT010001178.1:0-10809 GCA_032361225.1 Lepetodrilus schrolli | reverse complement strand
ATTCATTGCAAGCCGATTCATTACAAGAGACGATTTATTGCAAGCCGATTCATTGCAAGAGACGATTCATTGCAAGATGATTCATTGCAAGAGATGGTTCATTGCAAGATGATTCATTGCAAGAGACGATTCATTGCAAGAGACGATTCATTGCAAGCCGATTCATTGCAAGAGACGATTCATTGCAAGATGATTCATTGCAAAAGACGATTCATTGCAAGCCGATTCATTGCAAGAGACGATTCATTGCAAGATGATTCATTGCAAGAGATGATTCATTGCAAGCCGATTCATTGCAAGAGATGATTCATTGCAAGATGATTCATTGCAAGAGACGATTCATTGCAAACCGATTCATTGCAAGAGACGGTTCATTGCAAGATGATTCATTGCAAGAGACGATTCATTGCAAGATGATTCATTGCAAGAGACGATTCATTGCAAGCCGATTCATTGCAAGAGACGATTCATTGCAAGAGACGATTCATTGCAAGATGATTCATTGCAAGAGATGATTCATTGCAAGCCGATTCATTACAAGAGACGATTTATTGCAAGCCGATTCATTGCAAGAGACGATTCATTGCAAGAGACGATTCATTGCAAGATGATTCATTGCAAGATGATTCATTGCAAGAGACGATTCATTGCAAGATGATTCATTGCAAGACACGATTCATTGCAAGATGATTCATTGCAAGACACGATTCATTGCAAGATGTCAATGGTAGTAAATTGATCTACAGTCCTGACTTCTGACTTGCAATTTGTTGAAGTATCATTTTCATGTTTAGTGGTCTAATAAAATGTCCTGCAAATCTTAATGTTTATTTTTATATTGTTATTAAAATGTTGCAGTGGTTTAATGTTACAAACTACTTGAAGAAAAGAATATGCAAAAAAAATATTTCAAACATGGAACAGGATATTTCCCTTCATTAAAAGGTTTGTTGATGAAGCAAGTTAATTAAATATCAATGTATTCCTAAAATGAAACTAGGTGTATCAGAAAATTAGATGGATTTGACAAGTTTTTACACCACATTGAAATAAACCAGTAATTACTGTTCCTCATCATACAACAAGGCAATGACAAACAGATCCCAAATAATACATGGCCAGTAAAGTGAGAACCAGGTCCACGGTGACTCCAATGTGACAGCATCACTGGGCCTCTATAGAACTGAACAAGGGTTCAAATTGACACTGTATGGAGCTGCAGTGGGTCCTCTCAGTACTATAGCTATAGAACATGGTTGATTAGCTTAACGGGCCATACCAATTCATTTGTCTGGAAGCTCCACATTACGCCGAGACCATGGAGCCGATTTGTAAAGTTGGCCGGTGGAAATAGCCATCATCGAAGACATTCACGCTGGGTCTTGGTAGGATTTCTGGAAGGGATGAGACATATTTAGACACACTTAAAAAGGAACTAATTTTTTCAATCTTTGCACATCACTTAAGGCTTTTTTTTACTGGCAAATGTAAATTAAAAATCATACATGAATTTGTTTGGAAAAATAATATCGCCTAGATGAAAAACATCTTAGGAAAAATCTTGACTAATTGTAGTACAATATTTATTATTAATCTACATGTATAAATAATAATTTGGTATATCTGTTTCAATTCATTTCAATTCTTTATTGCATGTTACAGCCACTGGCCCATATACAGTATAATACATTAATAATGTTTTTAATCAAGATTGTAGGTCGACATTTCTACCAGTAGATGGATTTTCAGTACATCAGACTATTAGGGTGAATTACACTGATCTCAACATTGAAATTAAATACCATATTTACTAATAGCAAGGCTGCATTAGAAGACTTGCAGAGGAATAAAGCAATGCAACTATATATATATATTTCTCTGATGAAACCAGCACTAGGACACAGAAGAGCGAGGAATTCTCTGTGGGACAATTCACCAAGAACAGCCCACCAGGAACAACTTGAATACACATCGGTCACCACTGTATCCAATCCTGGGATTCAAACTAGAGTTTCCTGGATTGCGAGTCCAACACTCTACCAACTTAGGGAAAGGGGTAACCCTGCTGACTGAGACCAATAGGAGCATTTCATGAGTGATTAATTGTTTTACGTTGCAGCGGGAATCTTTCGCCAATATGCAACGATGAAGCACTTAATATCACACATTGCTACAAAACAGTGCACCTGTACTCAGATGAGTCATCAGAACAGGGAGAAGAACACAGGAGCTTAATGACAGATGGAAGGAAGCCAGTCATAATACACATTCCGGGCGAGATTACGAAACTCACTTTGAGTATGATTTCATACTCAATCTCAAATATTGTATATGAGATTTGTGAACAAAATGTTGAGTTGAGCAGGAAATCTCCGGACCAGTTCTTGAAGGTAAAGCTGTACCATAGTGATGACGTCCATGATGCTTTGGTCCAACTGTATCAAATTGAAAAACCACCTGTTCGCAACAATGGACACCCATCCACATGTCCACTGTTTTAATGCATGATGAAACGAAATATCAAACGTCATTATTGAATGAAAATTACAGATGACAGACATTATAATGTACATGCTATTAAGATGGCTGACATACAAAGATCTCCAGGAATTCAAAGACGACATCATACACAACAAGAAATCCTACAGATCTCGTAATATATTTCATATTTAGAGATAATAGCAGAATTCAGCACAGGTTTCTTTCCTATAGTAACTGTTCTTTGAAACTGAAATATGTTTGTCTTCTTTCAACTTGCATGGACATCAAAGATGAATGGTAATTAAGTATTGCGAAATTTCAGAAATACTCCTTACATTTCAACACAGAACATGACACAGATGTCAATGAGATCAAAGGACATGTGTTTATGGTGTAAACATGAACTAGAGTGGTATTTGTAGGCAAACCATGCAAAAAATCATGCATACTATTTATTATTCATGCTAGTAATAGTTACATTATTTGTTTTAGTAACAGTTGTGCAATAATTTATCTTTCATGCTCTAGAATGAAAAAAACGCCAGTTGTCTTTCAAAAGAGAGATCATCATTTATCCGTTTATGAAATATTACGTGTTTTTTTCTCTCTTCAAAACCAAGTTTCTTATTCCATTATATAGTATCTGACAAGGACAGCATTAATTAAGATGTGTCTTCCTAGTATTGTTGGTATCTGGTAGGATTATATGTAATTGTGAATTAATTATTGTTATTATTCACGTAAAAAACTATATAGTAAATATATAATTGCATTGGCCATAAATTAGTAATGAACTATTCAAGAACAGTTTGCTGAAATGGAGTTTATTGATTCCCTAAGGGACTGCTAGATAATTTATATATTTCATGCATCTCCTTACGGGTACCCACACAACAGCTTGGTGAACCAGCAGAATTCAATGAAGCATTATTTTAGTTTCATCATAGCCTTGTAAACCCAGTTTATACAAAGTAGACATTTGAAAGGGTTAACACAGAAAACAAAGTTTGTCATCACCGGCCAATACGTGTTATCTTGTCATCAATCACCAGGTGGCACTGTTCCAGAATATTGGGGTCCGTGAAGCTAATTGCTGTGGAAACAAGAAGCGTAATTGGAAAGTTAACTTTAAAGTTTTCAATCAAAGACAGAAGCTATGTGGCCATGTCACCTACTATAAACCTGAACAAGTTCCATGTAACCTTCAAGTTGACTGATAGCATACAGATTAGGATTATGTCATTACCGCAGCTAAATTGTTTCCCGAATTGGGAATTTAGATAGTTTGTCATGGGAATGACTGGATGGCTCAGTTGAGATTTAGAGGAGATTTCAAGATTATTTCACTCATTTTATGGCTTGCATGTTTATTATGCACATACCCTGCTTGTACTAGACCTGACCTGGCACAGATTTCTCAAAACAAACTTGAGTTTGAAGATTTTGCTCAACTGAGATTTCTCCCAATGACTCAGTGCTGTAACTTGAAAAAAACTCTCAAACCCAGACTAAACTTACAGCACTGGGAGAAATCTCAGCTGAGCAAAATCTTCAAATTCAAGTTTGTTTCAAGAAATTGGGGCCTGGAAACTTTCTTGAGTATGTTTTCATGCTTAACTCAAAGTTTTGTTTGCAAATCTCCATATAAAATTTGAGCTTTAAATAAACATGAAATCGTACTAATTTCTTTTCGTAATCTTGGGAGTCAGATTTCCACCAGTTGGTGGTGCTAGCTCACTGGAAGACAATGCTGCAGTTAGAACATGGATGCCTCACTCAGACTATACTGTATCAATCCTTGTAATACTCAAGTAGCAAGTAGAGCAACAATTAGTACTTTTTTAACATCATTGAGTTAGGTGGTTCCTTATTGATAAATATCCATTATTATTATTATTATTTATAGACTATCTCTGGTTGCTACAGGTTAAGGTGATCAGATGTCCAAGTCTGTTAATTCAACATCACACATTGCTTTTTAACAAGCAGACGACATGAGTGTATGCCATTAAAATCTCTTTAAAGGATATATCCATCTATTATTATAGGGCTGGGCTGGTACTATTATCCTCAAACACATTTATCAAGATCTGCCCTGAGTTCTAATTGGCTCAAGTCCTATTGACAAAACTGTCAGCGGATTGGATGCTCTCGGCCTACAAACCTACATTATGTATCCATACTGCACAATGTAGGCACCAATCTCTGGGCTTTTCACGTAAACAAGGAGCATCATGTGACCCACCCTCCTGCCAACCAGAACGTGCGGTACAAAAGAAGCAGGCACGACACTTTTGTTCGCATGTTCGTAATTGCCGGGCGTTCGTGATCGCTGTGCCGAGACTAATGATGGTCGCGAACTTGAGGGAACATCCAGAGCATATCCAAAATGGGTCTTTCAGATTTCCATTAATAGATGTAGGTAGGTATCAGACAAAGGACTTGTATTAAAACCTGAGATTACGAATATGAGGGGAGCAATTTTCTCCAGCAGTTAACATTATCTTTCTAAAGCGTTCGAAATGACTTGGCAAAACCTGACGAAGTTTGACATTTCGATTGTTATTAACAATGATTTTGCAAAAAGGTATGGTCCATATAGAAGAATGCTGTATAGAAATAATGTAAAATTGTGCTGTATTTACACCTGTATTTTTTCCGATTATTTCAGCAATCTAATGAGCAATAAAAGTCATATTGAGTAAAGATGTGTACTTCAATACATTGCAAATGGGCAAGATGGTTTTGTTTACCAAGTTAAATTGACTGTTTTCAAAAAACGTGGTGAGAACCTTCAACAACTAACTACATGTTACTTTAAAACTCACAAACCAAGACTAAACAAGTCTACATCAAAATATATTTCTTACACGTGAAAGTTACCTACACTGCAAAGTTGATAGTAGAACCCCCAGACATAGGAAATGAACATGCTAGCAGATATTTAACCATAAGTATATATATATATCTGACATGATCAGGGCTCAAGTTAGCGACTAATTTGGGAGCTATGGCGACCTAATTTTGCATTTGGCGACCAGCATTTCACTTATTTTAAGTGTTTGTGGATCTGCAGGAGCCAAATGACGCCTTAGAAAATTTTGTATCTTTGAGGCCTGATGATCAGAGACTTCCTTGAGATTGTCCACAACCACAAAGGCCAATAATTTGCACATCGTTAGAGAGCCATGTTGAGCCATCCAGCGTTTCCCCAGAGAGTTATAGCCTGTATAATTACAGTGATAATGACCCCAAAAGGTCAAACTGCCCGTGTAGAACTCTACACTGTCCAGACACAGGTAGCCTGGAGGATTGTGGGTAATTATGGTCTTCAATGTTGGACAGCCAGGGGTGAAATTGAAAGTGATGTTCTGTCGATGGTCTAGCTATAGTAACATATCTTCACCTTGATTAATTGGCCTGCATCAAAAAAGAGACGGAACATTACTTGCGATTCATAGGCAAACTTTCAATTGAATTGTTACAAGTGTATGAATGATAGCACTTCAAATAAAAGTATATGAATTTACCTGAAGATTGAAAACTATTCTTAGGCATTTACCATGTAATTTGTAATTACTTTGGTAAGATAAGAGGTGGAGTGAGGTAGTCTGAAGGTAGCGAGGTGGAGCGAGGTAGTCTGAAGGTAGCGAGGTGGAGCGAGGTAGTCTGAAGGTAGCGAGGTGGAGTGAGGTAGTCTGAAGGTAGCGAGGTGGAGTGAGGTAGTCTGAAGGTAGCAAGTCTGCCTCATAAGCAGGTGGTCCCAATTTCATGCCTGGGTCATGGAATCCTGTAATGAGTGTACACTGATCCATTGACCTGGGCAATAATGTCGCATTACTTAACAATCTTTTGAGCATGGATTGGGTGCAAGATAAATGCGCACATTATTATTATTATTATTGTTATTATTATTATTATTGTTATTATTAATATTTTTATTATTATCATTATCATCATCACATCATCATCATCATCACCATCATCATCATTTTTATTATTACTATTGTATTTTAATAATCAAAATCTGACTAATTTTACTCTGTGGCAATATCATTGGGTATTTTTATCATGTTTCTTTTGTTTTGTTGTTGACCGAATCAAACCATTTTTCTACAAAATCAATAGAAATTTAAAACATTTTGAGGCCACAAAGTGAATAAGCGCTATGTATCAGACATCTGCACAATATCTTCTCTCAGTAATGACAAAACTAGACAGCCTCCAATAAGGGGGATATACTTCACAAATTGTGATACATGAGGGGATTTAGTACAATTACTGCTCTCATGGTTCCAAATCTCATGGGGAGCAGTATAGGCTGTCACCTGCATAGCTGCCCAACTCTAAATGTTAAAGGTCATATTTCTAGTAAACTTTTTAAGAAACGAAAGCCAGATTTGTACTACATTATTTAAAGGTTTGCAATATTTTCATATTTTTTTTCATATTTTCATACATTTTATTGCAAGAAATTTTTTATAAAAAAAAATATACTAGTATATGTAAAATATGAAAAGGTTGAAAACCAGTGTGACATGCAGCAAATGTATCTAGAAACTCAATATTGCTGGGTAGACAAATCAAATATACATACTTTCAGGTAAATATATTTGACCATGAAATATGTCAACAAACCATGATTGTATGTCATTAATATACAGCCCCCCCGACTAATACAGAAATATATACTTGAGAAAAAAAATTACCATCCTTGTTCAGATGAATACTGAAATAGTTAGTAACAATATAATAAATCATCCAGCATCATAAACCATGAATTAAATGCAAATGTAGCAATTTCTCCTTCTCCCATTTCCATTCCCAATAAATCAGTTTTCCCTTTATAGTTCCGGTCAAGGAAATCCTTGAGACCAGACATTTATCCTGTTAGGTGATAATATCAGTGGTTATATCCTCCATTTCCCTATCGCTGTCAGCGGGTCTTGACCGATGTCCTTGAGTGGTCATCTGCTGAGTCTGGATGTGACCATTATGGCCGGATTATCATCTTGCCAGACACTAATGTACATGATGAGAGATGTCCTCAGTCTGGAAGTCTCCATGAATCTTGAAGTGCTCCAATAAAAACAGTACCATCATCATGGTGTCTGTCAGACAACAATCAACACCATCTCTGTTGGACAACGATGAACACCATCTCTGTTGGAAAATGATGAACACATCTCTGTTGGTGTTAAAGAGCTGTTGGACAACGATGAACACCATCTCTGTTGGACAACAATGAACACCATCTCTGTTGGACAACAATGAACACCATCTCTGTTGGAAAATGATGAACACATCTCTGTTGGTGTTAAAGAGCTGTTGGACAATGATGAACACCATCTCTGTTGGTGTTAAAGAGCTGTTGGACAATGATCAACACCATCTCTGTTGAACAACGATGAACACCATCTCTGTTGGAAAATGATGAACACATCTCTGTTGGTATTAAAGAGCTGTTGGACAATGATGAACACCATCTCTGTTGGACAATGATGAACACCATCTCTGTTGGAAAATGATGAACACCATCTCTGTTGGTGTTAAAGAGCTGTTGGACAATGATGAACACCATCTCTGTTGGTGTTAAAGAGCTGTTGGACAACAACCAACACCATCTCTGTTGGTGTTAAAGAGCTGTTGGGCAACAATTAACACCATCTCAAAGAGCTATTGGAAAACAATCAACACCATATCTGTTGGTGTTAAAGAGCTGTTGGACAACGATGAACACCATATCTGTTGGTGTTAAAAAGAAGCTATTGGACAACAATCTGGAACATCAGTAGGGAGCTGTTACGTACATTGCTGCATGGTCATCTGTTGGCTCAGAAATTACTCACACTCACATTCTAGTATATTAATATTTTATTTAGTATGTTCCGCAGACTATGATGCTGGGGCCATGGTGCAGGTTCGAACTCTGACTATCTTCCACTGTGCTAGCACTACCACCCACCTAGCACTACCACCCACCTAACCACCTAGCACTACCACCCACCTAGCACTACCACCCACCTAACCACCTAGCACTACCACCCACTTAGCACTACCACCCACCCCACCATCCCATTGGAAGCGCCACACTGCAATACATACAATGTACATGAAGAAGAACCACATCAGACAGAACAGTTTTTATATGCTTGATGATGTTGGCATTGTAAAATAAAGAGCTTCATCGTTTCAAGACATGATCAAAGTACACAGAATCTGGTGGACAGTTAATGTATCAGTTCTGATAAATCCATTTAATGCTCTGCATTACATTGGCTGATCAGCCAATTTTGTGGGCTAACTAAATGTCATTAGATCATATTAGTCATGCATACTTCTTTCAAAGAATATCATCAGTGACATGAACGGCAAACAGCAATGTATCATGTAATGTGAAGCTACCCGAGTGGCAGTACATGCAGCTCTCGCAAAAATAGCCTCCACCAAATCTAAAGATGTGATAATACTGTTTATAAATGTCCAGAATGCCTGGAAATATGTTGACATATATCATCTTTTCTTACCATGTCATCGTGCAACATGCATGGGTAGGCTCTTTGTAAGTGTGTCAGATGACCTGCTGGGAACGAGGTCGACATTGTATACAGATCATTGACGCTACAGGAAACAGTTTCCGTCCAGATTACATACATAATACATCCCATCATTGAGTAAATGGTAAATTATTATTTCAAATTTATACATAAAGCTGGGTTTATCATAAACACTGGGCCATTGCGCCATGATAATATTACTGTAGGAATACCAATACATGTCCATTCTTCGGAAGCAAACAGGAAGATTTTTCTTAGACTGCTTAATATACAATGATGACTTATTAAGTTCATGAGCACAAAGTACACGTGAGAAAGGACTCTGCAGCCATCCATCACTCCAGTACAATTCTGGGAGTCTTCTCATCTCAAGCCTCTGACGTGGAATAATACCAATACACAGAGACACAGAACCTGGCCTTAAAGTCCGCATTTCGCAATTAGGATCAATCATATCAAATTACCAGCGAGCAGAACACCAGCTATTTTACACTGACAAATCCTTTGCCATTTTCGCCCGTCCTAATACGCTGCAATAACCTTTTGATGACATGAAAACAATAGGAATGCTCTTGAATTGAAACAACCATTGAAGGAGGTAATACTCGGCATAGGAATTTCTCAAGTCCTCTTAAGTCTTCTCCCTCATTAGGATGGCATCTTCGTGGATATCGTGTTGATATCGTGGTCTGGACAAATTGAGATGTAATGCCGTTGTATGACTGACAGGAATGCAAGAGATTGTAATGGATTACTTTATTCAGGATACTCATGCAAAGGTTAATCGACATGTGTGATGAAGATTTGATACGTTAGGTCCTGGTTCAGGATCTGACGTCTTCATTGTTCTAATGGTTCTAACGTCGATATTTATAGTTAACCTTCTGTCTGCTGGATATAACAGTCAACCTATGAAAGACACCACTTATGATGAACAGAGACAGGAACCACTTATGTAGACCAAATTACTTCATCTCCATTATGCTTCTGCTATCCGCTATATAGAACAAGAAGCATATGATACACAGGGATTGATTAAGAGGCACCACATGATAAACAGAGATTGAATGAAAGGAACCACATGATAAACAGAGATTGAATAAAAGGCATCACATGATGAATTGAGATGAAATGAAAAGGACATGATGGACAGATAATGAATAAAAGGAACCACAGAGATTAAATAAAAGGACCCATATATGATGAACAGAGATTGAATAAAAGAAACGACATAGATTATATACAAGGTACCATTTCTGATGAATGGAATTTGAATGAAAGGAACCACTTATGATGAACGAAAATTGAATACCAATATTACCCCTATTTCACACAGATTATTTTCAGCTACTTCATTCATTGCTGTAAGTCAAATGTAAAAATTATTCCTTCTTGGTCATCACCGTACATCATCATATAATTCTTAAATGCAAGTTCATATTAAACCAACAGCTATCTCCATGGGTGTAAATATATCATCTGTACAGCAATGCAGCTGCTTAAGAGTATAATATAATATGGTATACTAACTATTGAAAACCTTCACCTTAATTTCACGTTAATTTCACTAGCTATCTGGACTTGATTAATTGTTCATGGTGGTCCTCTTGGACATGATCACTGTACCAGGTGAGATAAGGTTTTGTGATACAGACTTCCGTGATATGCTACGTAGAATGTTTAACTGTTCCTCCGGGCGGGTGGTAGCACAGTGGTAGAACAGTTGGACTTCGGAGCCAAAGGTTCCAGGTTCAAATCCCGCCCCGGGGGC
>JAUTBT010001177.1:0-10810 GCA_032361225.1 Lepetodrilus schrolli | reverse complement strand
TGTTCATATAATTAGGGACAACCAAATTAAAGTACAAAATATGGTTGTAAATGAAATGGTAAATAAATGAAGGATTACAAAAAAAATAATAATAATTTCTAACACACTAATTAGGCAGTGATGATTTCATTAATACAATCAAACAGACATTTTCAGTGTGGGTCTTACGACTGTCGACTCGTTTTTATGTAGAGGATTTTCTTGATAAATCTTTGTTATTTTCACCAATTAATTAAAGTGTTCGAACTATTAGAGGGTTTGAATTATTAGGGTAGTTATGGTAATTAAATTTCCATCACAGCATGGTAACTTTTGTAACACAGAAAACGACTGAGAGTATTTACATCCCACCACTCAATCTAAAGTCATTGTACGTAAGGAAAGATGAACACGTACCATGATGTGCAACTTCTGGAGTTTTGATCTTTTCGTCAATCATGTTGATAACCATGCTCTCAGGAATGGCTTCGCCCCGATTCAGGATTTCCAGACAAAGTATTCCACTTTCCGACTGGATCTCGATATTCTGCTGGATCAAGTCCGTGGCTGGAAAATTGGAATTAAACATGGCGGCCATTATTCAATGCTAAAGCTGTTGGGAGTAATTAAAAAATATTATTAATTTTTAGCTTAAAAAGTCATAAAATAATAATAATAATAATTCTGCCTCCAATTAAATACTCACAGCTGATAATCTCACACTTCCATTCCTGAGCAAGTTTCCGGGCCATCGTTGTTTTTCCGACACCAGGTTTTCCGAGAATAATGAAACATGTCGGTTTTGAGTGTAGGTATCTTAGCTCTGCCTGGAGTGAGAAAAAAACAATAATACAGAAATAATAATAATAATACAAATTATTTGTAAAATACAAAAACAATAATAATAATAATAATAATAATAATAAATAATGATGTATATATTTCTGCGCCAAATACAAGCTCAAAAGCATGCTCAATGGAACTATTAGACAAATTGGTCTGGGTCCTTTACATTCCTTCTCAACTCCTTGGGGAGTGAACAGCCCAAGCTACAATTATCCATTACTAGAATGTTTTCATTCACATTACCACCTCATCCTACCGGGTACCCATTCCCATACCCATACACTATTAACAACCCGAAAAAAATCTGTTATTTTAAAAATCATATCTTCGATACTCAGATATTATTTATTTTACTGCATCATTGTTTTGTGTTTTTATAACATAGCTTGGTTACCTCATCTTCGTCATAAGGATCCATATTCAAATTATTCATCATTGCTTGTGATTCTTCATCCTGAGTTGGTGGTTCAGACACATTCACTGCTTCCATTATGGGCTAAATTTAAAACAACAATTTTTATAAATATATTCATGGAATTCATCCAGCTGCTTTGTTGATAAATGGACCAAATCTATAAAACAATGAAATACGATGTGACATTATTTAAATGTATACCGGGTATAAAAGAGGCAAGATCATATTTGCATAGGGAATAAAGGTCACTATCTTGGTTATTGCATATTCTGAAAGAACAATCTTTTCCCGACATGTGATATTTTTTTCAGATTTGTTAGTCATTGAGAAATATATTTATTTCCTTTCCAAAGAAACCTACCCCTTAAAAGGACAGTGGTGCCGGAAGTTGTGAGGACACAGGTTTCTGTGTACACAGATCCCCCCCTCACAGAAACCAAGATATCCACTCACATTGGCAGTGTTTATTTTCTACCAGCTGGTTAAATTCCCGCGTAAGAACAACAATTGAGCTCATGATACATTACAATGTCTCTCTGGTTAATCTATCAACAATTGGATGTCGATCCGTGACAGAGAATAATATTGACAGCAGTGATTTTCTTTCTCTGTGTTTGATGTGAGCTGCTGTCGTTGATCTCTTGATTGACATGTGCATGATGAAAGAAACAACATCTTACCACTCCGAGTTTGGGTTTTATCTGTGATAGGGCAGTATACAGGGCCTAAACGGTTCCATAAAACAGACCTGACACAGGCCTATGCTGGACTACCTCGGACTTGAGTGCATATATGGTTCTCTCCAAGGTCCGCACGAATAGTCTATATTTAGAACAGAGCACTGTTGGGAAAGACCTCCTTTGCATTGGCAATACAGCGTCTTTACAGTTTGGATATATATTTTTTACTCCATATTTTTTTTATTAACTATTAATATTATTTAGCAAAATAAAACAAAATATATAAAATGCTTGCAAGTATGATCTTGCCTCTTTAATATATCATCGGGATAAATGAGGTTAAATGTCAGCCTAGTCCTGGTCCATGTGCCTGAAGATTTAGGCTCATTATTATAGCATTATATGAATGCAGAAAAAAAATGGTACTCGCTCAGTTTAAGCAAAAATCATTGACAGTTATTAAATGAAGTGAAAGGTAAAAATAATAGCATTATTTCAGTGCTTGGAGAAGTCTCAGAAAATCTGTTTTGTTAACTATCTCCCTGCTGGATTAGGCAAGCACTGCTGTTAAGGCATCTCTCGTTCCCTCCAGCATGGAGAGAGTTAATCTGCTAATACTGTTGCTATAGTTCACGTGTTGTGTTGTGATGTCCTGTGTTATGAGTATATTCCACTGTTCAATTATGTTCATAACTGTACATTTATCTCCATATTATCCTCTTGTTCTTATTGGCTTGTGCAAACATCTAACATGCTGCAACAAATCATGATTAACCCTTCAAGTGCAAGCAACCAGGTTTTTCTCTATCACATTATATTTTCAATTGACTGAATTGTTGCTTTATATATGTTAACATTTCTTATTGGATGTTGACAGTTAATTAACCCTCTCCCTGCTATATTACACAGACACAGCTTATTTAGGCATCTCCTGTTGCCTCCAGCAGGGAGAGGGTTAAACTGCTCCACAGCATTTTGGAAAATGGATTCATGATATTTTATTCATTCATCAGAAACACCACAAAACAGTTGAGTAATGAGGTTGTCATATACAGTGATCTGTTATGCATTGTCTCGATCAAAATTCAATTAGTGGATCCATTACTAGGCAACTGATGTGTCTAACAAGGAAAGAGGCCATATAATGTTTACAATTTTTATTTGATGAAAATCTTTCAATATTTGGCAACACTACTTTATTATAACTACACTTTGAATGCTGCACATAGTACATTCATCTAAAATTATGATTTCTTTTTTTTAAATGCTTCAATCGAAGTAAAATCAGATGTTAACTTGCAGCTCATGTACTAGTACTTGGATAGTCGGTCTCAATGACCCCAATATATTTAGGAGCATCAATTACGGATATGATCGTCGCATATGGGTGAAATATTCTCGCTGCGATGTAAACACTAATTCAATCGTTCATGTCTTGCTAAGATTGCCATGTCATTCTGATGACTATACAAATACGCGTTCTTTGCCTTCCTTCCTTGTACACACTCGTCGCAAATGGGCGAAAGATTCCTGCAGCGACGTTAAACTCCATAATCACTCTCCTTGTACACACAATACAATAAGCCTGCAGTGGAGTTCCACCTTGTCATTGGTTGTTTTACACTGTTGGAAGTGTATACTGAACAGCTATAGAAGTGTTGTTACTATTTGATTCTGTTGGCTGTATGCTACAAGTGACATCTGCCTTTATTACATGGTTTCCAATTACCATTTGGTGTGCGGTCAATGTCAGTCTGCCTCTCATGACCTCTCACGACCTCTCCATTGGTCTACATTGGTGTAGCCAATGTCAATCTACATCTCAATAGCTTGGTGTGCAGCCATTGTCATCTACATCTCAATAGCTTGGTGTGCAGCCAATGTCAGTCTACATCTCAATAGCTTGGTGTGCAGCCAATGTCAATCTACATCTCAATAGCTTGCATATGCATGATTCAGGAAGGACTCATGTTCTGTATGATTCTATGATCAAACATTTCTTTTGGATTGCAATTGCTTTCTTTTCATTACTTGTTGACATCCAGACTCTGAAATGTCTTGGTGCCGGCACCGAGAACGTTATCTTGCTGCGGCCACAGGATATATCAGAAAGACGATGCCATTTGACCAGTTGTTGCATTGAAGATGTTATGAAATTCAAATTTATGTTCATATTCTAAGGAATTGCAGAATAAAGAACTACCAAAGTGAAATATTTAGTTGTATTATCTGTTCATATTTTTTTTCATCAATATGGTTTATCAGTATTGATGCTTTGTATGGCTTTTGCCTCCAGTGGGACTTATACCAGGAGTACTGCGCGGTAGTCAACCGTCTGACCAATTATTCTACATCGAGGAGAATCCAAGGGAGGCTCATGAATATATAACATATGCAAATGAGAAACATATAGGCTCCAAATATATTAAAAAACAATGGTTTATCATCGACAGGTAAAAGGATGTATTTCAATGCGTTTGTGCGACATTTCATGCCTGAAAGTGTGGATTCTTACAAATATAGCTATATATATTACACATGACCAATAATAAAAACTGGCACAGGTAAAATCATTATATCGGCCACATCTGTGGTCACTTTAATATTGTCATTTAGTCACTTTTAATATTGTCATTTAGTCACTTTAATGTGACAATGTAGGAATACATGTATAGTTGGAAAGACTTGTGTAAATAAACAACAACTTAGATCTGCTCATTTGCTGTACAAGTTTATTGAGCACATTGCATCAAATACACACTTGCCAATTTTAATAATACTGAAAACAGATCTATGGTATCCACAAATTTCTAATGAGTTAAAAGTAATTAGAAAAATCATTACAGAGAATTATAGAATCTTCCTCTCACAATAAAGTAAGTTCCCGAAAATTAAAAGGACATGATTGGTTTAATGCTTTACGTCACTGTGGGAATATTTCACCATACACGAAAAGACTGACATAAAAGACAAGTCACTATTATCCATATCAATGATATAATTTTATTGATTTATGGTGTGTACATTGCAAGGTATGTAAGACATGCTATATAAAAATATACAATATGTACACTTTAATATAAAACATAAATATGGCCAATGGTTTTACAGTATCACCAAGGGTAATGGGTAGGTGTGGATGTATGGGTGAAGGGGTGGAACATGCTTTAAATGAAAACGTAGAAAAATTCCCAACAGCAATATTATACCAAAGACAATGGTTCACCAACTTTGTTCCAACTTTGTCCCCAGCCTATTCAACATTACCAAAAATTCATTTAATACAATAGTTCACTTGAAGCTCAATCACCAGTTAAGTCAAATGTAACCCAGTCTTCATATAATATTATATTGTGAAGAAAACTAGCCAAAGAGTGCACCAAAGAAAAGGAGTCTACATGTTGCTGTACTTACTGCCTCTAAATACCAGCACAAGGAATGTCTACAAGTAATATAAGCATCAATGAGCGAGTTATTGCTTTACATTGCAGCGGGAATCTTTCACCCATACCTGACGATACCCGGTACTTGGAGTGTCAAAGTATACAAGGGAAATAACTCTATGGAAGTCTTGAAATATAGTACAAAATTGAGCAACGGGGGAAGTTATATTGATGGTATTGCTGAGTGGGAGCATCTTAATAGTCAGCATATGATGTGTGCTCTACTGACTGAACAAAAAAGGAGTTTCCTTTATTATAGAAAACAGGTTGGAACACACATGGACTTGGTTCAATAATCCAAAGTGAAAACAATGTGTATAGAATTTATTATCCATTAAACGTGGCCTAGAAACAAGAAATCAGGGAAAACTATAGATTAGCAGCCAATATAAAATGTTGTTTCCGAGATGTGTTTTGTATCTAAGAATTTACCTGCGTATGGATTAGAATATTTGGATCTCAAAATTTACAACTTGAATTTGGAGATATTGGGATACGCACTTGATATTAACCACCTTCCTGCTGGCTGAAGCCGGAGCTGCTATGTACAGTATTGATTGTGATGAAACAAGCAGGGAGGGGTTAAGAGCAGAGACTGTAGGCCTGAACACATTTCAGAAGAGAATACCACCATAATACACGGATTTGACTAACTCTATAAATAGATCGAAATTGTGTCACATATACATTACAGCTCTTACTGTTACAAAACAGGGAAAACTACTATAAATACTAAAAAGCTACAAATTTCCTAGAATGTATTTGGATGCTTGGTCTATTCTATTTCAGCTGTGAAGGATAATGCATCTATCGTCCTGTATTGTAGAAATGTACTGTATTATTTGCAGCTAAATACAAGACAATAATCAATGACAATAATATCCTTAGCTATAGAAAATATATCATTTATGGAAATACTAACAAATAATCGTACCTAGGAATACTAGTTATTATGGATGAATATAGAACATTCTAAATATTCCCCAAAGCAGTAAGCAAGCCAACTACAGCCAAATATGTAAATTTGGGTTTTGTATGTACTAATAAGTTTCTTGATATATGCAAAATACTCGGACTGTATAGATTACATGCATAGATTATTAAACCTGGCATGCATAAGTGAATGAGCTGGATACAGGAGATATGACAAATCTGTAAGGTACGTATCCTTCCTGCCATTTCTTTTAATCCGAGTCTTCCTCGTCTCCATAACCTTCAGAGTATCTTGATGAGCGCGTCCCCACTGCAAGGAATTATTTAAATATACCATAAATACATTTAAAGCATATTTCAAAAGTAACCATTAGAAATATATCATAATAATGAAAGCATTCAAATGAATTGTAACATAAGTGTACAAAATTGACTACATTATCACAAAAAGGAAAATGAGAAATGGTGTGAAATCTATTATCACCCATTACATGCTCCAAGAGGAAATATATATACAGTAGTTATAACTGATATCTCCTAGGAGATATCACTTCAAATGTTTATGATTGGTCAATTTTGTTAATGTTGTGAGAGATTGACAGGTCTGTTCACGTCCGTAATTTGCATGAGCTTGTCAATTTCACTCATTCAATTCTCACCATAGCAGGTACATATGAAGACGGTAACTAGGCAAATGAGGTACAATATTTATACCTTTCATGTGAGCATATTGCTTTAGCTACATTATTGGATGATAAGTAGAAGCTCACCCTTGTCTGTTTCGATATTGTTGTTATCCAACTTGTTGAGAAAAGTAACGTAAATACTCAGACAAGTCTCGCATTTACGTTCCTGTTACCAACTTGTAGGATAACAATGATATCAAAACATACTCGGGTGAGATTTTCTATATATTGATTGAAGGTATATTCCCAGAATCAGATAAATACAGATAAATCGGTATCCACGTACTTGCTTCTTTCAGCATTGCTGCGGACTCGGCATCCTTTGTGAGGTCTGCTGGCAGTTTCTTTTCATTGTTGGGTATGTCACATCTGGCAGCTGAGAATACAAATCGATGTATTAGCATTTATCATCTAATGGAAAGTTGATTATGGACATCATTTACACTGTTTTTGCCATTTGTTTCCAATAATATGTTGAATTGTGCCAAATATTATGTGCATCCATATAAAGTAGTATAGTATTTATTAAAATGTTACCATTATACCTTGAAATAACCAGTAATTAGTGCAATTCAAGTAATTTTTAGGAGAACAAGGAAGTCTAATACAAAGATTATCCCTAAGTGCAGGATATAGACGATATCTAAAGACACTCGGTTAATAATCTCTATTTATCATGTGGTTATGCCATAGTTATTTGAGTCCCTGGTTTACGGATCTGCCGACCCGTTTTTTTCCAATTTGGAAAATAAAAAAAATTATTTTATTATAATCCGCCGACTGTACACAATTCTTTTGAAAATAATAATAATAAACGGTGAAGGAAAAGGTCGTATAACTCATCATTGAACATGGAAAAAAGGACTGGCAGGCAATGGTGGACACAAAGTTCAAGCCAATTTGATTACTTACTGGTAAATATGTAAAATAAAAGTCTAATTTATAGATTACTTCTATTGACAAGCATTCAAATCTAAACAACTTGTGCGTACTGGTGTTTATAACAATTATTGGCAATTATATTTATCAGTTATATTTATTTTCTGTCAACCGACCATTCATACGCTCCAATTACTTTAATGTTTATATTGGACCCGACCGACCGGCCAAAATATCAAATAATATCTATTTATATTTTTGACCTCCCGAGCCAAAATGATCACAGAAAAATCGGTAAACCAAGGAATTAAATAACTATGGCCTTAGTTGAAACAAAATACGGACAGTCTTAGACAAAGAACTGGCAAGTTTGCATAACATACTTCTGCAACAAACACAATTGCAAGCAAGCACGTTGATGTTGTTCCTATCTAATATCATATTTGCGGTGGCAACTTAGCCAACTGGAACCAAATTAAAGATACGACAGTATCTCCCAATTAGTCTGTGTCACACCTTGTTCTCACCCAAAATACTGCTATTCAAAATACCCCCTTGAACGGTTAAACAAGTCTATATTTCTGGGGAACAAGGGTAAAACATTTCAGTGCCTACTTTCATATAAAATATAACAGCAGTCAATATAAATTTTATATAAATGATTTACTTTCGCTCTCTGAGACTATGGATAGTTTACATCACGTACCAACCAACCAACGATACGGTAAAAATTGTACACTATTGTACAGGGATGTATAGTATAATTCATGAGATAAACTGCAATTTGAGTGACGTTTTCCGGCACCAACTGAAGCACCCCCTACCGTCGTGAAGTCAACCTGGCGATTATCTGCGACAAGTGACCCACAGACGTCATCCGAGGCTATCAAGTCTTCAAGACATCAAAGTAACCACCATGATAACACTACATGGCGTCTGTTGTAGTCAATGGCCAACGTGTTAAAGTCTAACATGGGGTGATCAAAATCAATAATATTTAATATTGTGTGATTGAAAGAAGCGAATCGAGGGAATGTTAAACAATAAATTCCAGACCGCGATATGAGAGAAATAATCTGGAAATCGGCTATATGCATCACCCCGGATACAGGTGGCAATTAAGAATCTGAAGTGATACTATTGAATGACATAAATCAGATAGTTTCATAGGTATCATTAATGATGTCATATGTATGATGGTTTTCTGATGTGAATGATAGGGATTTTCAAGCCGTGTTATATCCCTAAAGGTTACCATTAAGCCGCGGCCACACCGAGCCCGACAACGAGAAAAAACGTTTCAAGTTTCACACTAACGAAATCTCGTTATTACTGCAGTGTAAAGATACTTACACACCAGAGGCGAGCGATTCATCGCCGCGACAGTCAGCCGATAATAAAACATTCTATCAAAATTTGTCGTTGCGAATTTGACTTTTGGTGTGCAAGCATAATAGATAAATGATAAGGTTCTATCTCAGAACGTAAATCGCAGAGTTTGTCGTCGCGATATACGCTTCTGGTGTGAAATACAAGGACCTTGACCGTGTACTACATTTTGCTCTAAGTTACTTTTTTTTCTTCTCAACAATCTCGTTATCGTGCTTGGTGGGACCGGGACTTTATGCATAAAATCTTTCGCCTACAACGCAGTGAGCGAATTATTGTTTTATGTCACAGCGGGAATCATTCACCCATACGCGACGAACCTACAACGCAACTGTTGCTCGAGTACCAAAGGTATTAACTGTACAGTATTCAAACAGACACAGAACACACCTTCCATACACATCGAGTAGAAGATACTAGGACCACGGGAAGGATTCGAACAGAAAATCCCTCAATCTAATTAAAATCAGATCTCGTTTCGCTCCTTAAACATTTTGACATTCTCTTTCGAAACAGCAAATGTCCAAATATCTGAGCGTTAGTTTCGGATCTGATTTTAATGAGATTGGGAAACCCTTCGGTTGTGTATTACTGTAAAAGACTTATACTTAATTGGTCTTTACAACTAGTTGCATTCGTAATCGCCGGTGAGCACGTTATAGTAGTACTTTTGTTCATTATGTGAGTGAATATTTTTTTCCCCATTTTTATTTTGGGGCAAATGCGCGTAATTTAATTCCCGCGAATATGTCAATTATAGCATTTGTGCGAAATTTGCGTCCGCGAAATATAAGTCTTTAACAGTATACATGTTATCCAATATGTTATGCAATGAGAACATACAATCCAAATAATACCATACGATTGTAATATTATAATGATAATGATTATAGCCGTGTGATATATAAGATGCTGCTACAGCTGGTTGTCTATGATGATGATGATAATTATTATTATGGTGGGATAATATTAGATATGGTTACAGTGAAATTATAATAATAATTAGGAAGATGATGATAAATGTGTGGTGATGGACATGAATGAATGCTTCCTCATATAGATTAGGAGACTACAGGAGATTGGTTCCTGTGATTACTTAACTATGTACATAAGATGTGTGTGATACAAATTATGATGCTGGGCATATATACGTAGTTTTAGCATTATATGATGATTGTGCTAATGGTCATACACGCAAACAGGAAGGAAAAAAATGAAGAATTTTATTAGTTTTTTTTAATATTGTCGTTTAGAGCCGCTTTCAAGAATATTTCACTAATATCAGTTTATGGCAGGAAGAAACCCGCAACATCCGTAGAGCTGAATGTTGCAGTAAACCTGCGAGCACAGGTTAGTACTGATAGACCGAGGATGATAACTGCCATGAAGAATTAAGATGGACAGGTGCTATATAGTGCGCGTATCGTGATAATACAATTATACACGTCCATAATTTTATAAACAATGGTAACTTGGTAACTTATTTATTTTCTCAAAACCACCCACGGTGGTACACGAGATATAACATACATTTATAAAGTGAAAATAAATACGTGCAAA
>JAUTBT010001175.1:0-10810 GCA_032361225.1 Lepetodrilus schrolli | reverse complement strand
GTCTTAGTATATTATCAACCGACTACGGGAAATAGTGTAATTTATATTAATTATATTTCAACTACTTCCTGATTGTTTGGCAACAGGAAAAACTGCAGATATATAGTTTACTGAAACGTATACTATTGTCTAATCAAAACATGCACTAATCTAATCAGTTATTGGAAATATTGATAGTAATCGATCTTGGTTATCACGTGACTATCACGTGACAGATGTAATTCTAATATGGCAGCGACCGCGAGATTGCCGAGATGACTGTCAGCCTGTCCAGTAGGTTAGCCGAGTAGGGGTTTAGTATGTGTTCCCCTTATATTCTATGCTATTGCAACATTGGGTTCTCGTGTTCTTCAGTTCCTGGTGGTTCCTGGAGATAAGGAGGTCTGTGTGTACAAGAGAAATACCTGGCAGAAGACTTCCATCACTGACTCGGATATAACACAGGTGAAGAAACTTACCTTCCAATCAACATTCCTGTCATGTGTCCATAGACAAATTCATTCAAAAGCTAAAAGCCATGATATGCTTATATTAGTGCAAGAATCTTGAAAGCGAAACTAAACCCCAATTTAAAAAACAACATAAGTAAATAAAATTGAATGTACAATTAATTTTGTGCAAGTTCTGATTGGATGGTTTCTTTGCATTGTAAAACATTTGATGACATTGGTCATGCCTTTGGCAGAACAACACCATATTTAGAGTAGGTTGTATATTTTGTTAGCAGCAATAGTCGCAATTCTTGAGGCATGACTACAATAGACGGATGTCATAGGGGATGTTCCTTTGACCATAGTACAGTATTTGGTACACATTTGACACACTGTTTTGTCAAAGGAACAAAACTGCACATTCAAGCCGCAACTCTTTGCCGCCATCTTGCTTGAGCGAGATGTGTGCGAGTCGTTCCTTTCACTCAGTACACCGTACTGGAGTCACCTGCTGCAAGAACACGTTGCACAGTTGAAAGGAACTGGGGCCCATATATTTATACATGTACTTACAGAGACTGTCAATTGTGGAATTCTCACCGTCTGGCAGACAAGTAGCCGTGACAAGTTGTGCAGGACAGATTCACATCCTGGACTGGATGTCACGTAAACTGGTGGACATGTATGTATTGATTTCCCCGTGTTGTCGGCGTGGATGTGGTCTCCCATGTGCTAAGACCATTGTCGGATGAAGTTCGTGAATCCAGAGTGTAGAGATAGTAGAACTAGTTCTTGTTTGTTTCTATCAAGGATATCCATCAAATGTATGTTGTATTTTACCTGGCCCCGAGATTACAAACTCGTGCTCAAGACAAGGTTTTGTTCACAAATCCCCATGTAAAATTTGAGCTTGCACATGAAATCGTACTAAAAAGGTTTCGTAATCTCGGGGCGTGGTTGCTATTTCCACAAATACAGCCTACCAGCCTCACCATCTTATTAGCTATAAATTGACGGAACATGTCTATTTTGCAGGAAATGCCATGAAAACAAACTTAACATAAGTGCTATGGCTTGGAATCCATCGAACGGAACTCAGATTGCATACTGTGATGTGGAGGTAGGATCTATACCGCAGTCCCAGACATCTTTTAGCCTCTCCAGTCCTAGTGTCAGATTGTCACATTTGAGTTAATCGTTCCCGCTGTGACATAAATCAGTAACTCACTCAATCACCTAGTACAATTAAGAGATGCTTAGTTATGCAATTTTAACGTACATAAAATTTACTTAATCATAGAGCATCTATCTCATACACTAGATATCATATAATATTGTTAGAAAATTTAGCCAATAAATGAATTGTCCTAAACAATATAAAATAATTATCAAGTATATATTACATATTAATTCTGTCATTGAAGGTGTTAATATTAATTTGAAGGTGTGGAATAATGTTGGCATCGTGAAGCAGTACGTGAGTGATGAAGAACACTCTATCGATGTGGAATTCCACAACTCGTCCACTCACAAAGTGTCAATGTGATTTAGATTTTGAGTTTGTAAAGAGTTCATATATGTATTATCAGTCAATAAATTTCTGAAATTGTGTTGCAGGGACAACTCGGAGTCTTGAATGTTGCCAGCAGCGGCACAACGAAGGTAGTATTGAGTTTGCAGGCATTCAGGAAGGAATGTAGTATCAATAATAATGATAATAGAAATACTTGTACAGTGCCAAATCTAACATGTGCTCAAGGCACTACATAATATAACTGTGAATGAACAGAAACATTTTAAACGTAAAGCAACTTTGATATTTTCTCCTAATGTATTTGAAATTGGACCACTCTCATCACCTGCCAATGCTCTGTCATCATTCGTGAATGTTCTGGTGTCATCGACATAGAACGTTGGTCTTCGGAGCCAAAGGTTGTGGGTTCAAATCCTGTCCCGGGAGCCTGGCATCAATGTTCGCGAAAGTTACATTTCTGATGTTGTATTGATAGGATGCGCTGGTCTGTCTATACTAGCCGGTGCTTGAAGGTTTACTGCAACATTCAGCGCTACGGATGTTGCAGGTTTCCTCCTGCCCTAAAATGATAAACCGCGATATAAGTGAAAGAACCTTGAAAGCGACTCCAATTTAACAACTGTCATCGACAGGTTAATGGCGACGCTAGTCAGGACAATGAGTTTGCCGGAGTGTTTGATGACGATGATGACGACATGCTGCTACAGGCCAGCAAATGCTCTGATCCCACCAATGTCAAGGTCAGTCAAGATGGAGCACCTCGGGATGGAGACGTGACCTCGCAGGGTGACCCCGATGACGCCTTGGTTGATGATGATGATGACGATGATGGAGGTGATTTTGATTGGATGTCGTTTGTGTTGGTTCTGGCAATATGATTATCCTATCCAACCTAAACATTACGTTAATTTGTTTAATGCTTCAACGATTAACAAAAAAATCAGGTCATATTGAAATTGTACTTCTAGTATTAACCAATAGGACCGTAGTACAAGGCAACCTCAGTTGGCCAGGGAAATGTTGAACTTACTTGATGTTATTGTTTAAAATTTCATGGGCACCTGGGATCACTATGAAGTAATAATGTTAATAATGTGTGCTTTTTTCTTGCACCAAATTCATGCTCGAATGTGCTCATAATGCTACATTATACCCCTCTTCTGGTCTCGTTGCCATGGTTTCTTTTGTTCTAAATGTAGGTGTATATCCCAATACACCTAAATTATTTGGGAAAGTTAGATATATCAGAAATAAACCAACACTTTTCCTGAGAAATATTCCACACTTTCCGAGGTGTATATTGTCAACATCCCTACAGTTTTGGGTCATACCTCCGAGGCTCCACAAGCCATGATATGAGTGAACAAAATCTTGAAAGTGGATTTAAACCACAAATCAACCAACAACCAACCGAGGCTCCACAGCGAAAACTATAGGGATATAGACCGATACACTTCAGAAAGTGTGGGTGTAACTCTTACTTATTACCCCGGACAATAACATAAGTGTCTTCTCATTTCCCTTCTCAACTCCCTGGGGAGTATACAACTCAAGCTGCCATTCAGGGCGCGAAGAAGGTTATCAGCGACATGTCATTGTCATCCTACTGGGTACCCATTCCCTGCTGGGTGAACAATGCATTCATACCATCATCACTGCAATATGTGGCAACAGCAGTCTTGCCAAGCTGAAATTAATCTTACAAGATGGTACTATTTGAAATTTCATGAACACGTTGGCGTGGCTTCGTGACATACTGTTGCACTGTTGTTTATTACAGATTTCCTGAAGGGCATCCGACCCGCGAAGACAATAGATGACAACGACGATGCCAGTAGCACAGCGGGCAGCGCGTTCTCGGAGCCGATGAGAGCTCTACCTCCGCCGGTGGACGCGTTCAAGCCCACTCCCATGCAGAAAGCATTCCAGTCCGGATCCTCGCCAGTCTATCTGTCTAACAGATACATGGTATGTTGACTAGTGTAGCGACGAGTAGAGGATTCAATAACCGGGTACACACGATCCTTAGTAACTGAACCGTGACCAGGTAACTGGGTCAGTGATGTTTTCACACATCCTGCCACATGAAATGTTGGACATGCAATACAGAGAACACTTGTATGCTCATTTTAAATCATGGTATATTTATTGTATACTCAATCAATTTTCATTCATAAAAAAACGTACATTAAATTTACTGAGAGCATCTATCTCATACACTAGATGTCGTATAATATTGTTAGGAAATATAGCCATAGAAAAGCATTCATCGTGAATCATGTAATTATTAATAAAGATGAGTAAGAACACTTGTATATGACTTAATGGTGACTATATATAGATCTATATGTTGAAATAAATTCTCCTCTAAACAATATAAAATAATCATCATGTATATATTACATATTAATTCTGTGTCATTGAAGGTGTTAATATTAATTTGAAGGTGTGGAATAATGTTGGCATCGTGAAGCAGTACGTGAGTGATGAAGAACACTCCATCGATGTGGAATTCCACAACTCGTCCACTCACCACCCTATGCACCTGACTAACAGTCTGGAGTGTCACATCGCTGACCTCAGTTCCGAGGCGCTCGTCCTAGCGTGTGGTGTCGGTGAGGACAGTCCTAGGTGAGTCCACATGCACTCAGTCATCTAGCTGGCTCTTCTGAAAGCATTTTCTCATGGATATTCTAATGTGATTCTATTATAAGGTTCTGTCCAATTGTTTAGTAATGTTATATGTTGTCATTACAGTCAATAAAGTTCTGAATTATTTCGGTACGGGTTTGCACTATTTCAGTAAGGTTCTGTTCTATTTCATTTCCATACGGTTCTATTTCAGTAAGGTTCTGCACAATTTCAATTTGATTCTGTTCTATTTCAGAAAGGTTCTGTACTATTTCTATACAGTTCTGTTATGTTTCAGGAAGGTTTTGTGTTATTTCAGTAAGTTTCTGGATAATTTGGTAATGTTCTGTTCTATTTTGGTTAGGGTGTATTCTATTTCAGTATAGTTTTGTTCTATGTCAGTAAGGTTTTTTGTTCTATGTCAGTAAGGCTCTGTTCCAATTCATACGGTTGTGTTCTATTTCAGAATGGTTAATTTCAGTAAGGTTTGTTCTATTTCAGTAAGGTTCTGTTCTATTTCAGTAAGGCTCTGTTCTATTTCAGTTCTATTTCAGTAAGGTTCTGTTCTATTTCAGTAAGGTTCTGTTCTATTTCAGTTAGCGTCTGTTCTATGTCAGTACAGTTTTGTTCTATTTCAGTAAGGTTCTGTGCATGCACTTTGGATCGTGGGACAACAGCAAGGAGTGGACTGTCAGTCTCCCTGAAGGAGAGGAAGTACAGGTAAGAAATATCACTATTGTTGATCCTTACACTTAGTGTCTTATAATGGAAGATTGCAGGTGGTAGCCCAGTCAAAGTTTGGAATGAAAGGTCACAAGGTTAAATGTACCCCAGGGACGTGACATCAATGCCCGCTGAGGTTACATTTCTTTAAGGGATAGAGTACAGTCTACCCCTATATATTGTGTATTAAAGTAAAGATTGCATCCGAGTACGTTCATGTTATAATAGTTCAGGGCAAAACTATACTTTAATACACTATATATAGGGGTAGACCGTATTGTATTTCTATTCTAACATTGCATACATTTGTTGAAAAAAGAAGCATATTGAAAATTCATTAACCGTCCGTTTACGAATACATAAACTGGGCCCGTTGCCACAGAAACGACGTCATGCCACTGTGACATTGTATTGTATGTACGTCACCAGCTCGTCACAGTGCTTGTAGTCATTACTAATGAAGGGGGTTAAAAGTAAGGGCACATGGCTCATTGGCATTTTGCCAAGTCACTATACTGTGTAATAATGTATAGGCGGCCCCATTGATCTCACATAGTACTATGTTAGAATGTTTGATTATGAAAGGAAGCAATGTCAAACTATTGTTTTCTAATTTATCTCAGTCTCATTTTTGCACTTTAAAACAACAAAAAAACAAAAAAAATCTTTAGTAGGCAGTGATATGACCAAAATAGTGGCACTACATGCCAATTTAAATTTTAAATTAAATACATTTAGTTCCTATTACTGGAGATACAATGTGTCACGAGGATTACAAAGTGTCACGAGGATTACAAAGTGTCACGTGGATTGCTTCGTGGTTTCAGGCACTGACAGTTGGGGATGGAGTCATCGCGGTGGCCACAGATGCCAGGAACGTGAGGATGTTCACGGTGGGTGGCGTACAGACGGACGTCTTCTCCATCCCGGGACCCGTGGTGTGTCTGTCCAGCCATGCACACCGACTGATGATAGTGTTCCATGCCGGCATGGGTGAGCGGCTGCACTCTGGTGTACCGAACATACTTGTTATTCTTAGTCCACAGTTTTATTCTCTGGTTAACAGATTTTTACGTGATATTTTTGGGTCGAAAATAAAAATAAATATAATTTGATATTTTGACTCGTTGTTCGGATGTAATATAAAAATAATAACATGAAATTATGGATGGTTGCTTGACAGAAAATAAATATATCTGATGAATATAATTGTCAATAATTGTAATAAATATACATTATTTTTAATTTCCAAATCGGAAAATATTGGTTTGGTGGATACGTAAACCATGGAATAAAATTACTATAGCCTTATAATAAGTTGTATTAATTGCATTCCAGTTAGCTCTTTCCATACGTACATCCATCCAAGCTAGATACCACATGCAGCTCGGAAGCGACATTTTATATTTGGCAATTAATGTTTCTGAGATTTTGTTTCTTGATTGCTATTGTTTCTAGGTAATGTTTAGTGGCCAAGTCAGAACATAGCACATAAAAAAACAGTTGCTGTCTCAGTTGTGTTGAATAACATTTTTGATCTACGACCAGTCACTATTTTACTCAGAAATAAAATGATAAACTTTTTAACGATCAAAGGCCAGAGAAGCTAATACTGTTGGATGAGTGGTTACTCCATTTACTTTATATCGTGGGGTATAAGCCCAGGGGGCTCACTTCATACAATAATGGATAATAAGGTACTGGGCTTATACCACAAGAAGATCCCAATTTATTGCCATAATATTTACCGATCGAAAACAGGACCACTCGATTTACGGCCACCATTTTGAATTTTATCAATCTGTTGTAGATTGATAAGATAGGAACTAATAAACACAATAAAATAATAGAAATCTTAATTTTATTATTAATATTCTTTATAAATATGACAACAATCTGAATTGGCTGCTCAATCTGAATCGGAAGCGTCAGGGTTGTTTGAAATTCCACATCGAAGAAACCCCCTAATAATAATGGAATGGTCTATGTCCGCCCATGATTTACTGACCCTATTCGACATTGGGAAAACACTGTCATATTTCAGTTTTAGGGGATACATTTGCAGAATATGTAGTGGGTGGTGGGCTTATACCCAAATATGGGCTCATACCCCACGATATACGGTTCATTGCATTAAAAACACTTGAGATATTGGTATTTTGATAACATTATCATTCTGCTTATCCTCGTATTTTCATGGTTTGTATTGAATGATTGGACAAAGTTAATGTGTGGCGTTTGTTGCAGGTATCCCCGGGGATCAGTGTCTGGGTGTCATACTGATGTCTAGACGAGAGTCCAGACGGAACCTGCTCAACGGAAACCAACTTCCGTTGTCTCCCAAGTCTACGCTGCAGTGGTTGGGGTGAGACATTCAGCCTTGCGTTTATTAGTTACCAGTAAAGGTGGGTGGGTGGTAGCATAATGGTAAAACGTTTGGACTTTGGAGCCAAAGGCCTGGGTTCACATCCCGTATTTACTTATACTACAGCAGCGGTAGAAAGGTTCGGAGCCAAAGGTTCCTGGTTCAAATCCCGCCCCGGCAGCCCGGCATCAGTGTTCGTGAAAGTTACCTTTCTGATGCGATCATGATAGGATATGCTGTCTGTACCGTGACAATGCAGTTATCGTCTTTGATGTGTCAGTACCAGCTAGTGCTGACAGCTTTATTGCAACATTCAGTGCTACGGATGTTGCTGGTTTCTTCCTGCCCTAAACTGACATGAGTGAAAGTATTTTGAAAACAGCTCTTAAAACCCTCCATTACTGTATTACATTTTTTTTTAAATGTGAAGCTATCACGTATTAGACAATTTTCTTATGTATATACTCAACAAAAATAATTAAGGGCCAGTAGCCTTTTTTGAACAGATAAATGTAGGTATATTATTTTAACGATTAGGAATGTTCAAACATCTACAGGTTCCAGGTACTCTTCAAGAACTTGCAAACTTCCCCACAAAATATCTGACAATCCATAATGTATATTGTTGAGTATACCGTAGTATTTCTAGGATGGGTTTGAATGTATGACCATATTGCACAATGCACGGACATTCTCTTGTGGTTTGCAGTGACTATATTCAGATAAGTACCGCTATTTAAATGCATAATTTATTATTATTATTATTTTCGTTGAATGCAGATTCTCGTCGGAGGGTACACCATTCTACATGGACTCAGCTGGTGTTGTGCGGAGACTGCACGTCACTGGAGGACCTGTCTGGGTGGAGGTGGCCAACACAAAGCAACTGGTGAGTCAGGAGACCTTAACTGTCTGACCTCTGACCCGGCTCATACGCCACCTTTGATATTGGTGGCGAGGGGGAGGGGTGGTGAAGAAGTAGACCATCAGACTTCTGACCCAAATATTCCGAGTTTGAATCTGCCAAAAAAAAGGAATTATGAATGTTTCAGCAATTTGAATTTGTGGAAACGTGTGAAGTCCTCAGTACTGTAATCTATGGTTCATGTTGCGATAAAAATCAGTGAACATCGGTTGAAATTTGAAGAAAGCTTACAGATGTTTTGATTTGCTTGTTCTCAGGTGAAGGGAAAATCCGACCACTATTGGGTCGTGGGTATCAGTGAACACCCACAGCAGCTCAGGTACAGTACCCCCAACGTCTCCTCTAGACAAATTGCACAAAGATAAGCCCACTACTCCAGTAGAACTAGCAACTACCACACAACTGAAATGCGTTTGATGTGACGGGGACCTCACGGTCAGGCATATGTTGCTTGCCTGAGAACTTTGCAACTCAGCGTGCCGAGTTTTATTCTTAGCCTGATCACAAAGATTTATTCACCCAGCTTCCTGGATACCTGATTTTATCCTTTTTCAAGGAAATTCAACTATTAATAGTTTTAATCATACATTATCCTGTCATCATCTGTTTATCAATGTTCTGCATCTTTCCATTTTACTCTTAATGTTTTTCCTTGGTTTTTCATGCAAGTTTTGTTGTCTTGCATGTCTAATTAGTAATTATATTGTTGTATAACATTGGGATCATCGTGTACGAGTTCCTGCTGCAACATTAAGCACTAATTCAGTAAATCAAACAAGAAATGATCTCAAAACATAGCAGTATTGCTTGTACTAACAGCAGACTACTGTTGCATTCAGGTGCATCATGTGTAAGGGAGCACGCTATCCCCAGACACTGCCGCGCCCAGCCGTGTCCATACTGCCGTTCTCTCTCCCCTTGTGTGAGAAGAACACGGAGAAGAGCCAGTATGAGGTCAGTGACATTACTGTCGCGATGAGTTGATTGATATTGTTCTCCAGGCCCCCCGTTCCACAGAACAATAATAGCGCTATGAGAGTCATAACTCCTTAACATCTCCATGCAAACGTACAGGAGTCACGACTGTCGTAGCGCTACGATTGTTCTCTGGAACAGGCCCCTGGTGGATTACTCAACACCTTAGTCTCATGGGCATCTGAGATTGCCTTTAGGTAATAGTGTTAATCATATAACTGTAGCGACCTTAAAGCTTAACGTCCAGTCGATTTGCAACCTATTAACGCATTTAATATTAACGAGCTCGTCAAAAAACAGTTTTGTTTTTTTTAACGATGTAAAGACTCGTGGAAGACGAGCAGGAAGACCAGTCAATTCTGTTTTCTAAAAATGGAGAGCTCTAAATAGATCTAGAGTTTAAGATATTCTTATTGATAGAAACATTAGTAGCACAGATCAGTGGACTGGTAACCCAATTGGATTGTTATTAGAAACAGGTACTCATAAAACAGGTACTCATGAAACAGGTACTCATGAAACAGGTACTCATGAAACAGGTACTCATGAAACAGGTACTCATGAAACAGGTACTCATGCACACTGCACTAAAAATTGCATGGTATGCATTAGAATATGGCAATACTAGGGCTGCAATACATTTCTCTACAGTATTTGACATGTTCAGTAACAAATACTGAAAATTGTTTAACGTATGAAAGTTTAACGTCAATAAGCTATTCGTGAAACTTGTTAAAATTTAATATTCGTTAAAGTTTTATTATTATCAGTAGTCCACCTAGATTAAAATCATTGTTTGTTGAGATTCTCTGGTCGTCTTCAGTTAGGAAAATGTTAGTTGCTCGCTGGTGACGTCGCTACACCGTTCTCTCCGACAGGAAACTCTGCTACAGACACGTCTGTTTGCGACTACTTCTCTGGACAGTCAGGAATCTCTACGACCAGCACAAGAAGCACTCATGAAGTTATTTGCAGTAAGTGTTGATAGGTTGCATAGAAACTTCTATTTCTCTGTATTCTTATTTGGATAAAACTCCAGCTGTGATAAATCTATAAGCCATGATATAAGTGAAAGAATGTTGAAAGCAGCTCTAAACCCCAATTAATTTTTTATTTATTTATTATGTTCAGTCTGTATGGTTAATTGAGACAAGGGGCGGGTGGTAGCGCAGTGGTAGAACAGTTGGACTTCGGAGCCAAGGTTCCAGGTTCAAATCCCGCCCCGG
>JAUTBT010001174.1:0-10811 GCA_032361225.1 Lepetodrilus schrolli | reverse complement strand
CATCCGTAGCGCTGAATGTTGCAGTAAACCTGCGAGCATCGGCTGGTACTGACAAGACCAAGGATGATAACTGCATCACAAACATTGATGCCATGCCCCCGGGGTGGGATTTGAACCTGGAACCTTGTCTCCGAAGTCCAACTGTTCTACCACTGCACTACAACTCGCCCCTATTATTATTATTACATCCATGTCCATATAGATTTAATTAAATGACCGAATATGCAAATTCTGCATCAGTCACTAAAGATCACCTTCATTCAACATAGATCAGCTTCATGAAACATAGAATCTGCAACACATTGAACATATCAATATTATTATGTTATTGATAACAGTTAAATTTATATTTTTTAGCATCTATAAAACTGGTATACGAATTACAGATAAATACATTTAATGATTGTTCAGGATAGCCACTAACACCTGAGATTCGCCTTTGGCTAGGTAAGCGAGCCCAGTACAAGATGCAACGTGTGATATGTAGGTAGATGCCAAAGGGAGACAGGCTTCACTGACTAAAGTAACCTTCTCGGAGCAAACTATGAATGTGATGTCATTTTAACAGCATGGACACAAACATGATCACACTATCACCTATCAAATATCACCTCTGTTGCCAAGTCAACTATTAATTACAACAGTGTCCTTATACTGCATGTTATAGCAGAAGCCCAAATTAAATTGCTGAATGCTTAAAGAGGCAAGATCATACTTGCATAGAAAATAATGGTCACTATCAGGGTTATTGCATATTCTGTAAGAACAATCTTTCACCGACATGCGAGATTTTTTTCAGATTTTTTAGTTATCGAATTCCCGTGTACACAGATCCCCCTCACAGAAACCAAGATATGCATTCACATTGGTAGATTTTTCTACCAGCTGGGTAAATTACCACGTAAAAACAACAATTGAGCTCAAGATACATTACAACGTATCTCTGGTTATTCTATCAATAAGTGGATGTTGATCCATGACAGAGAATAATATTGGCAGCAGGTTTTTTTTTCTTTCTAGGTGTGGATGTGAGCTGTTGTAGTTGATCAATTGGTCGACATATACATGATGAAAGAAACGACATCTTACCACTCCGAGTTTGGGTTTTATCTGTGATAGGGCCTAAACTGTTGCATAAAACAAACCCGATACAGGCCTATGCTGGGACTGCCTCGGACTTGAATGCATAGATTGTCTTCTCCGAAGTCTGACGAACAGTCTATATTTAGAACAGAGCACTGTTGGAAAAGACATCCTTTGTATTGGCGATACAGTGTCTTACAGTTTGGAGTTGCTGGATTGCGAGTCCAATGCTATACCTACTGAGCTAAAGGGGTAACCCTGCTTGTCGAGACCAGTAGGAGCATCTTATATCACACCCGGCTCCATCTATATCAACATGAGCAATCAATTAATATTAATAATATTAATTGAATTTGATATGGACATAATCTACTTTCATGTTTCTCTTTCATCTCTTCTCTCCTTCAGATTAAATTATGTATTATCTGTGTGTCAGGTAGTTATGATAGGTCTATAAGGAAGTTTCCATAGCCTTATTAGATAGGACAGGACATGCATATCTGGAATAGCTTACTATATGTATTTGTTTTCTAAATGCTTAAATAGATTTATTTTTATGTTTAATATGTCATGCATGAAATACAATGTTATGTTCAATGGCACATATTTCCACTGTTTGAGAGGAATTTAGGCACTAGCAAGAAAAATAGAAAAAAATTAAAATACAATTTAGAAACATTAATTATTAATCATGTTAATAGCTAACATGTGGTTTCTGAGGTGTGTTTGGAATTCTTGCTAAAGATGGATGGGTTCCACCTTGTCTTCAGTTAGGCATAAAAGTAGCAAACAATAATTTTCATGGGATGATTTCCTACCCCCCACCCCCCGGGTCCTACCCCACCCACCCTCCATTTTCTTCCATTTAATACATGTTCACTATACATGATACAGAGTACCCACAGTACTGGTGCATCGCATCCCCAACCCCAAGAAACACATCAGCTACTGTCAATTTCAACTGCTAATGTCATTATTCCATGAACCAGCTGTTTTGGTATGCACACATTGCACGTGCATTGCATGTGACATAAGCTAGCAACTGGAGTGATTATTGTCAGAGGGGACATATGACAACACATTTGTCTGATTGCCTCTCTCTCTCTCTCTCTCTCTCTCTCTCTCGCTCGCTCGCTCACACACACACACACACACACACGCGCGCGCACACACAGACAGCTACTCAGTTACTCTGATAGGCAAATGCATGTATATATGAGTGAGCTTCCCACACTTGTTTGGGTCATTCGTACCTGACAAAGTGTGTTCTCGTGTCACTGAGAGTCTCAGATAAACGACGACAGGTGAACTGAACAGCTGAACAGGTGAAAGCAGTGGGTACCAAGCAGTGGATAGCGTAAACAACATTAAATACAAAACTAAGAACAGAAGTACTTAAACAATATCAATAGATCTAAGTATAATATTTCGTATTCATACCTTAGTTCTGGCAACAGTGTTAACATCCAAAATATCCCCGAAATCGTCTGCTAGAGATCCATTCACCTGTACAGTAAAATCGCCTGCCATGCTTGTTTGTGAGAGCCGTGTGCAAAATAAAAACTTTTGCGACCGTACCAGCTGCTAACCCGCTCAAAGTGTTTATTTAAAAAAACACCCCACAATGTATTTAATCCGATAGTGTCACAACCGTTCACTCTGTTTTCTTCTACCTGTACACATGTATTCCAAAACTATAAGCGATAAATCCATGGTACATTCAAAGACGATAGAGTATCGCCGGGAGGTATCACATGACGGTTATTTGATATGAACTGATGAACAGTTGATTAACTGTTATCACCCGAGCTCATATGATATATATGCACTTATCACCCATGTGATAAAGTAACTGTATCAATGATAAGTATACTATACAGGTAACAGTAGTAAGGTCTACCGATTTAACCTGGAAGTAATGTAATGTAATGTAGTACCTACATATAAACTACGTTTACCGGTAACATGGGTATAGACCATACAGTCCTTGAGAAGGCCTCTCAGCATACTTCGTGACTCTTTCATACGCTGTACGACCCCCCCCCCCCCCACACACACACACGCACACACACCACCACCACCACCACCACCACCCATCAATAATATTACATTAAATTAAAAAAATATTAGTATACGTCTTTCAATAGACAATGAATGAATAACTGACTATTTATAAATAGGGTCAGTAGCCTATATACAGATCGCGTGAACAAATACAGATCGCGTGTACCAATCTAGCTTCATATGAAGAAAGGTATAGACACGAAAAGAATTACTTTTGACTATCGTCTACATTTATCACAAAGTATATAATGTATCTAAACCGATATAAAGTTGTCTTTAATATCATTCTGAATATCTGTTAAATACCCTGGCTATGTCAGCGCGTTCACTTAGCGTCACCCAGAGCACAACACACCTACACACACACACACACATACACACATTCACGTGTCCTGACAACTAGCGCTAAAAGTAATGAAACCAAGCTTTCTAAAAGCCGATACAAATTGATGTTTGCAACTTTGACAAGTGTTGTGAAGTTCTGTTGAATGGCCATAATTCGTATGTATTCGTATGTATTAGTCCACAAGATGGACATGTACCAAGCTAGTGTTTAGCTGAGTGGGATAGGCGGACGTCAGCGGTGTCCAGTATTAAATACACATACGCATATTTTCAATTAAATGTTAAGTCAAGCGTCAGATCGACTAAGACTAACGTCAAAGAAAGCGTTGACCCGGAACCGTTTGCACGAAGAGGTCACAGGTTATTATGTGACCAGAATTTCACGCGAAAAGGTAGTCCAGGCGTAAATCCGTACGTACATCATGCTTTCACAATAACAGGAAATGACGTATTACTTTCTATTTACGCTCGAAATGCAGGTACGACCATTACGTGAAACGCAGATACCTCAAGCGACCTCGCATAAACTTCGAATGTTATAACGGCTGGCCGCTTTAATATTTTAGCCCTACGCGCAACTGTAACTTACAATCATTTTAGTTTTGTTAAATTGGACCCATGCAGTTTTGTTCGGACACACACACACACACGCACACACACACACACACAGAGACACACACACACACTCACACTCATACTCACACTTACACACGTGCACACATACACACACACACACATTCTCACACTTACACACGTGCACACATACTTACACACAAACACACACACAAACATACACAAACAATCACACACACACGCACTCATATAAAATTCAATTACCATACAGAAATATGGACGGGTTGAGTAAACAAACATAATTATTCACGTTTTCATGATGATAACATCAATATTCAATTATAAAAATCCACGTTCCCGGGACCAAACAGCTGAAAAAGCTGCCCGGCGGATGTCGACTTGTAATTATTTATGTTCATTCAACTACCTACGGCTATCAACCAGCATGAATCGTGACAGCATATACATCGTGCTTAAGTTAATCATCTTAATACGGTGAAAATATATATTTCAATTAATCTGTATAGATTTTAAAATATATTTCAATAAATATTATGCAGTCGTGGTAACTAGTAATTGTTCGTATTACTAATATTATTGTAAATATGGAGGTGTTATATAATACTAGTATACACACACACACACACACACACACACACACACACACACACACACACACACACACACACACACACACATATATATATATATATATATACACTATTATCAATAACCTGAAACAGGAAGGGATTGATGTTAAAAGCACAGGTGTATATCGAAAAACTCAATCGTATACTAAATCATGCATGCATTTATTAATCACTTAATATGTAGACATATTCTGTTTTAGAAAATAATTAATGACGCAATTTAAATCAAATTTATTTAGGTTTCTCTCAAACCAAATCCCTGTTTAAGTTATAAATGTGTTCGTTCATTCAGGGACCATATAATAATATGGTCTCTGGTTCATTAATGCGTAATACAATGGCAAGACGAGTAGCACGAGATGCAATCATATACAGGCGCTTCAATTTGCTACCAATACCCACAGATGCAGATGCGGGCTAAGACCGCCGTTGGTTGTAACACTTTCTTTCAACTGCTGTTATCGTGACTATTTGTGCACACATCGCAATATGCTTGGTTCTATAGGATATACCATAATATAATATATACAAAATACATTATACCATAACTCAAGTCAAAGTTGTAGAGCGGTTGGCTGTGCCATGTTGAGGGGTAGGTATAGTAACGCATACAAACACATACATATGTTGAGCCATTTTATTCCCTGGTTTAAGGATTTTTGCGTGAATATTTTGGGGCGGGGTGTCGAAAATATAAATTAATATAATTTGATATTTGTCCAGTCGGTCGGGCCGAATATTAAAAAGAATTGGCGATAATGAATGGTCGGATGGCAGAAAATAAACATAATTGAACAATATATTTATGATCCATAATGGTCATAAGCATGACTCGTAAATTGTTCAGGTTTTAATCCAACTAATTTCTAAGTACTGCTTGTCAACAGAAGTAATTATAATTAGCGAATACCACGAGATACGAGTGATTCCTGGATAATATGTCCAGAGTAAAATTAATGTTCACTAGCGAACTAGCAGTCGAAAACGTGTACATTTCACCTAAGCACGAGAAAAACAAAAAGACGTAATCAACACTGTTACCCAATCGAGAGCACCCATTGAATAATTAGAGAATAACCCACGAGATACAAGTGATTACGGAAAATATGTCACTCATGAAATTAATGTTCACAGTTTCAGCGAGGAACTTTGAACATTAATTTCAAGAGGGACATATTTTCCGTAACCACTGGTATCGAGTAGGTTATTCTAATTATTCAATATAATCATTTTAATGTATTAAACCATCGAAACCTGCCGACAAACAGCTTTATCGAGAGGGCGAACTCGCAGTCGAAAACGTGTACATTTCACCTAAGCACGAGAAACACAAACATATGTAATCAACACTGTTGATTATGAAATCGTTATTACACAGTATATATCAACCACGTATATTGAATAAAGATTGATATTAAACCTTTGGACTATGAGCATATAATTTTCATTAGACCTGGTTTATCAATGACTCTTTCATAAAAACACAACAAAAGCATATATATGTTTTGATGTTAAACTCGTTTGTCAGTTAAAACAGGTCAACTAGATCCGTGACTGTAAATGTATGTATTTAAAGTCAAGCGATATCTTTAAGGCAGTATACGAATGGCGACGGTGAGATCTGTTCACCGGACCCGTAAACGGATCCGGACTTGAAGTCTATTCACCGGTCCCGGACCCAATTCCCGGCAATCTGATTATCTCACGTGACCCAAAATATGAATACAATATTTTCCTAACCCTAACCCTAAACAATGTGAGACAATCAGATCCCCGGTAATTGGGTCCGGGTCCGGGGAATATACCGCAAGTCCGGGTCTGGGGAATAGACCCCGCCAACGGTGAGCATTTATTGTTAACACCATCTTATTAACACCATCTTGTTAACACTATCTTCCTATTGTGACAGTAGACACTCGCGGCGTGACAGTTATGGTACTCCTGCAAGACGAACAACGTCATAACATTGATGGATTGATCCGGACAGGGAGCTGGGTTTTATCCCCGTGATCAGGATGCACGGGGAATCGAACACTGTAAGTAGACGCTGTTCATGCAAGTTCGGCGTGTCATTGAGGAGGCGACAACAAGACGGCACTGCAAATCCAAATAGACACAGATTATTGTAAATATTTTATACTAACGAACTAAACAAAGAAAATAATTTGCCTACTTATGCTCCATTCTCGAAACAGATATTTACAATTACAGACATAATGGCATGTGTTTCGAGGATGACTTATGCACATATACACTAGATAAACAATCTTGAAAACGTCTCTAAGCCCCAATTAAAAACAACAACAACAACAACAACAACAACAACAACAAAACACAACAACAACAACATCAACACTCTAGATAATAATTAAAGGTATAACTAACAATGTCAATCAGTATTACCAGGCAGTTATATGATTGATCTACGAAGTGTGACTGTATTACGTTTAACAGAATTCAAGGTAACATTGTCAAATGCTTCTCAAATTTTATTAAACTAATTCCCCAGACCCGGAATTGCGGTATATTCCCCGGACCCGGACCCAATAGCGTCTCACAAAATGATTTTGACGGATGTTAAGTAGGCATAATGGTATGTGTTTCGATGATAACTTATGTACATATACTCTAGATAAGTTAAACAAACTTGAAAACGGCTCTAAACTCCAATTTAAACAACAACAACAAAAACAACAACGCACTAGATAATAATTAAAGGTATATGTTATAACTAACTGTCAATTAGTATTACCAGGCAGTTATATTATTGACATACGAAGTGTGACTGTATTACGTTTTACAGAGTTCAAGGTAACATTGTCAAATGCTTCTTAAATTCTAATAAACTAATGCTAAGTTCTATGGAAATAATATGGCAATGTAACTAACAATAAAACAAACATTATTTGGACAGACAGAAAGACAATAGTTTATTAGCATCTCACCAATGTACACATTAAAATATAAATAAATAAAATTATATATAAAAACAAGTACATTGCCACCGGTGCAAGAGTTATGAGAGACGATAATATACAAAAACATAAATTGCTTTTATACAATATAAAATATGAGAATAGTTATAAATGAGAGAACAGCTATATACTAGTACATGTAAACATACTATACTATATTATTTATATAAAATACATCGTCTTCTAAAGATAATATTGTTTTAGGAGAGAGAGAGAGAGAGAGAGAGAGAGAGAGAGAGAGAGAGAGAGAGAGAGACATACCCTATACAAACATGCTAATATGGGGTCAGCTTTCTATAGTAATTAATTATTTGAATGACGTTAAACAGTCGCACTCTCACACCATGCTTCTGAGTGCCAAGTAGTCTATACACCCACGCCAATGCATTAATTACTTGTCACTGTCAGATGCATTAAGACGGACTCACTTAAACCTGTATGCGTACCCTAAGCATCTCAATCACATTAATATCCATTGTTGTAGATGTTCAGATCGTGTTAATGGAACAATACTGTAAATCAAGAAATTAATGCGAGCAGGATATTAATGCGAAAAAAAAGAAGCGATTGGCTTAATCAGCTGCGTTCTGTGATGCGCATACACTCTGCCATAGACATATATATAGGGGCATTAAGCATAGTGATGATACTGGGTGTGGTACTATATCCATGGCACACCACGGTATACCACCACATTATAGACGATGATCAATGCAAGTGTTCACTTCAAAAATTAATGTTTGCAAATGCCTTGTATCTACTAAGAGCTAGATCACAGAGCTCTCGTAACTATCTTTTATGCATGGCCATCGGGCACTTGTAATGAGAGCGCAATGGTTGTATAGTGGATATGAAAGCATCGAGAAACGGTACTCTGTCTTCTTGGTATGTTATGTAATATACAATGGCGCTGTATTCCGAATAAAGTGGGTCTCATACAGTTTAACTACAATCTAATGTTATATCCAACTTATAGTGGTATATACTCATTATACGCATTCATTTCCTGATTTACAGTATGTGGTGTTGCTGAGTCACTTCCGGCTCCGGTCCAACGACAAGAGTTTGCCAATTCCCGTACTGATAAACATACTTAATTTTAAATGGTTTTATCTTAATACTGGAAACTTTTCTGTACTTGTAAGGGAATGTGAGGTTAATGCAGATTAAAAGAAGGACTTACCATCAGCAGCACCTCAAAGTGACCCTGCTATTGACATTCACATGTGTGTCACAAACTACAATATCGGACTCATCTAAAACCTCCCACAACATGATACTGTTGTAGGGCTCGTCCTATGCATGTAAACCAATGTATCGTTTCTTCCATTATGAGACCATAGTGCTCTCGTACGCGCCCGATCGCCGTGTATAAGATATCGCTACCAGAGAGCTATGATCGCTTAGTAGATACAAGAGCTTCGAGAAAAGATACCCAGAATCTAAATGACGTTGAAAGCAAATGTAAGGCTCAAATTGCATGTAATATTATTGGTTTATGTTTGACCAAATATGTAGGGCGAACACCGTTGCCCTGCATTCTCGAGGCCATGGGTGTTCAAGCTGCGTATGTAAGGATTCACTGGGTCTGGACGTTAGAGGATGCGTTGACTTGACTCCGAGATTACGAAACTATTTCGAGTACGATTTAATACTCAATCCAAAGCTTTGTTCACAAATCCTCATATAAAATTTAAGATTGGTCATAATATCGTACTTTAAAAGGTTTCGTAATCTCTGGGCTTCTGTATTTCAAATCCTTCTGAACACTGTTTGTCGATATCGTCATCACCATACTTGTTCTATTGACATGTTCTTATACGCGTCAAGGAAGAAGTATTTACATTCGGGATAACCAGAACACATTCGATCCGACGTCTCCACAGAAATCAATTGTTTTCAAGAATACTTTTAAAATACGTCCATGATGTAATTCTCTGTTGGTGCAACGCAAATATAAATGTCGTTTAAAAAAATACCTTTGCACGTGTGCCTGTGCATATTTAACTATTAACACTATCAGCTTTCCGCAAGAAAACTATACCTCACCAAATGTTAATAGCAAATCAAATCAAAACGGCAGACTCTGAGATTGTTTATCTCACCAAAGTACGATTGTAATTGCGTGGAGCACAGATGACCTTCAGGTGCGTAATATTAAACTAGCTCCTAGCTCAACCAACTCCATCACCGTAGGTGTTCATCACTATCACTTCCCTTCCGCCGAGCACGAACAACAATAACATTATGCTAGGGATTGTTCGTAATAACACTGTTTACTGGAGCCACAGCAAAATGAAAAACAGGACTTAGACAGGGAATGTCATCGCAAAATACTAATTGAACGAGACAGTGTAATCACCACAGTCATTGTTCGAGCATGAAAATTACTCTGCCATCAGTCTTCTGTTTGATTAGCTTGAGGTGAGAGAGAGAGAGAGAGAGAGAGAGAGAGAGAGAGAGAGAGAGCGTGTGTGCGTTTGTGTGTGTTTTTTGTTGTTGTTTTAATTGTTTGTTAATTTTTTTCTGTCTTGGGGGTATAGGATATCCGAAAATTCTGGTATAGCATATCTCAATTGATGCAAACGGACATTACCATATTACATAGGATGGTTTCCAACTAGCTAGCCAACCCAATGGTCTTGTACTCTTCGGTGGTAGATTGGGGTATACAATATACATCAAAAAGGTATACCACTGGTATTCACCTTGTGGTATTCATATTGTGACATGTGTACATTATAGCCCACCAAAGACAGTACATTCTTGTGAATTTCTTCAATGTAGACATTCAGATAATCTTGCATATGGTGTGGTGGGATTTAACGTTAACTAAAATTAAACCCGAAGATCCAAGCGAAAGGTCAAAAGGTAGGAGTATGAATATGTGTTGTTGCTAAGCAGTATTCGTGACTATAAGCTATTCGGTTATATAATCAGGACTATTGCATCATTTTTAATAAATTACTTTGGAGAATGAAGTTGATTAGGCTGACGTAGGGATGGCGCCTGCTTCGTGTGTCTTCTCTGGTAGACGAGCTATTGGGGGGGGAGAGAGAGAGAGAGAGAGAGAGAGAGAGAGAGAGAGAGAGAGAGAGAGAGAGAGAGAGAGAGAGAGAGA
>JAUTBT010001173.1:0-10812 GCA_032361225.1 Lepetodrilus schrolli | reverse complement strand
TATATATATTATTTAAATAAACAACATTATTGGACGTTTTAGCAAAATTTGGACGTTATGGCGCTTGGACGTTTTAGCCATAACCCATTTTAGAAGATATGCAAATCATTCCACAACAGATGCACATCATTCTGCATCATCAGAGCATCATGCTACAACAACATTGTATCGTTCTATAACACTAGCTTATCATTCAACAACTCTAGTGTGTCATTCTAAAATACTGACGTATCTTTCTATTACAATGACGTTCATTCTACTACATTGACGTATCACGAGTCCACGAGTCCACGAGAACAGTAAAAAGTCGGCAAGAGAATTTATAGAGTACACGAGAACAGTAATATGTCATATGTCGGCGAGAGAATTTAGAGTCCACGAGGACAGTAATATGTCGGCGAGAGAATTTAGAGTCCACGAGAACAGTCATATGTCGGCGAGAGAATTCAATCTACAAGAGAACAGTAATATTTCGGCGAGAGAATTTGGAGTACACGAGAACAGTAATATGTCGGCGAGAGAATTTGGAGTATACGAGAACAGCAATATGTCGGCGAGAGAATTTAGAGTACATGAGAACAGTAATATGTCGGCGAGAGAATTTACGGTACGCGAGAAAAGTAAAATGTCGGCGAGAGAATTTAGAGTACACGAGAACAGTAAAATGTCGGCGAGAGAATTAAATCTACAAGAGAATAGGAAATTATGTCGGCGAGGGCATTCGTTGAAAGTACACGAGAACAGTAATATGTCGGCGACAGAATTCAATCTACAAGAGAATAGTAAATTATGTCGGCGAGGGCATTCGTTGAAAGTACGCGAGAACAGCAATATGTCAGCGAGAACGCGTGGAGTACACGAGAAATAACGTTATCTACATCGCCGAGCAAACCGTGTTTGTTTATTACTAACTTCCACAGGTACAAGCAAAACAGTGACACTGGTAGTAAAACTACGGTTATTTGCATAACAAGTCTGTATTTAAAACTCATGGAAAACGTGTTCGCTCCTGACATGTCGATAGAGCATCAGTCTGTTTCACACAAAACCATCAAACTTGTGTAACAAACGAACAGCAAACGCCGTGAAAACAATTCCCCATTCCGCATCCGTATTCCAGGAATAGTTTTAGCGTTTACTCACTTCCATCTACTAGTTGATCTCGGGTCGTTATGGCATAGCACTTACAGTCAGAAATAGCCGCGCACTCTACCTAGCAAGCTATACAAGAATATAGTCTGACACTGCACCCGTACACGAACATAGAGAGGCATTTTACATGACACTGGGTACAAGAATATAGCGAGAATGTTTAATCTAAAGTTATAGTGTGCTAGTATAATATGAGTATAAATTGTGATAAAACATATTATAACGTAGCAATACTAAATCATTAGTTTAGTGTTGGCAGTGGAACACACATTATAGCCTGCATGCACAGCAAAAACAATTATAAATATTATCATTGTGATATACAGTCTATACAACAACGTCTATGTAGTTTCGTTAAGATGATAGACATGAACGTTACTTTTTGTTTTGTTTCAGGCAAATATTTAAAGATGTACTCGGAGTTTACCAAACCATTGATTAAATATACAGCAGCACAATCACACTATTGTGTACTTTATATTGTTATTTTTTATTTTCAGACATATTAATAAATAATTTTGTTGTTGAAAATGTGTTTATCACAAAACACAGGAGGTTTTGACTGCAATAAACACATGCTATAAATATAAATATTTTCACTAGTGCAATAACATAATGGATTTTTATAATTGTATTCATACGGATATCAAAGTCTATTTCGACATCTTTTAGAGTTTCTTCTTCTTGTAGAATATAAAGTTAAGATTTCTTCAATTAAATATGCAAACACATTTATTAATATTTACACATTTACTTGGAACTATATTTTGTCCGCGTGATGTAACCCATTTCCCAAGACATTTGTATATATATATATATATAAATATATATATATAGTGTTTGTATATTACTGAATTTATGAAACTCGTTGGCAAAAATGATATTATGCTCGGCACATCCTCGCATATTATCGAATTTTGCCAACTCGATTCAGTATTATATGACCATTCATGTTAGATCCTCTATATATATCACGTCCTACATATGCTACTAATATAAGCACGTCCGTTACATAGCACTGGTACAAGAAATTAGCTGCATGTGTGTTAAATTATTCAAACCTACATACTGGTGCACACAGAAATATAGTCAGGTACATTACTACGTGCTCTCTGTCAGGTACATTACTAAGTGCTCTCTGTGTATAATAACAGCTGATTACGTCGTTATAGAATATTGATAAACTTAATAGTTGGATAAATGGATAATTTTGATACTGAAAAAAATAATCGAATTATCAGTTTCGCAACTTAACACAAACGTTCTTGAAACGTGCTTAGAGGCAAAACTAGTGAGAAAATAAATTGAGGTGCGTGTCATCCCGGCGTGTTCCTCGATGAAGATTAACCATTAGAATAGTCAAACCATACACATTATTTCGCTGTCTATCTGTTTTTATGAGGATTCTAGTCGCAGGTCGTCTTTACAGAGTAATGCATCGTCCAGTGGCGGTAGTACACGTCTCAAGTCGGGGCTAGTACAGATGCCAGGTCGGAATGTTACCTGAGAGAATTTGCACTACTTTCACAAAGCTACAGGTGCTTAACTCACGGTGCTCAGTCTCGTCTACTGGTACATGCATAAATACCTGCCAGTAATTCTGGGAGTAATAATATCTGCCCTCTCGTGGCGACAGGGGTGAGCTGTCTAGGCCAGGTTTGACAGCGGGTAGTTCTCAGGTAGTAGTTCTCAGGTAGTAGTTCTCAGGTAGTAGTTCTCAGTAGTTCTCAGGTAGTAGTTCTCAGGTAGTAGTAGAGGCGACAGGTCAACATTGTGGAAATTCAACAACTGACTGTTCACTCATCTTCATCCGTATTGGCGCATGCGTATCTAGAACTACTAACTTCCAAAGGGGAATATACTAGTAACTATTCCAGCCATGCTCCGTATAACATCATGTTCTGGTCTCTGTTGATAAATATACATTTGGACATTGGATGTCATGATCACCATGTAATAAAAATAAAAATAAAAACGATATATTTTGTGGGAAATCTTTCTACCAAATTTCGGAACTTGGCTTGAGGAATCTGGTACCATTCTTCTTCCAATGCGCCTGCAAGTTCTTGAAGAGAATCTGGAATCTGATTAATGATGTGACATGCTTGTATATAACTATGATATGAGTCTGTTGTAAGGATATACTGTGACTTTAAGCTAGAACATCTATACAGACAAGTTGTCAGGTTCAATCTGTTTCCTCGCCATACTAGCATCAAACATGGGTACAAAACCGAACAAGTTGTTGTTGTGTCTCGGCGTGAACTTGATATTTAGGCACCATTGAGAGCTGAGATTATCTGCATGTTATTTCTGCAGCTGAAAGCGCTCCTGTATCACGGGCATTTGCCACGTTACTTTTTCCACATACCTGTAGGAAGCCTACACGAGAATCACGTTAGAAAATGCCAATCATTTCCGCCACTACTACAGCGATGCTATCGCAAATACGATAAACCCCGTGTCGGAAGTAAACAGTATCGACTGTTCCTCTGACAATGATACGACGAGAAAACACGAGACTTCACGGGATCTACTGTCAATGTACAGACACCAGAGAGAAGACGATACTGGAGAAGCAAGACGTCTGCACAGTGAGGAGTCCATGCGTGTTTAGAGAGTGATGTGTGTATGTGATAGCACTGGGCCAAGTTCTCCTGTCAGTCCCTATGTACAGACAGAGCACACTTCAATATTTGGCGGAAGTAATCTCTAATTTCAAAACTGTTTCAATAACTTCCACGCGATGTTGTTAAATTCAATCTGCTACTTCAATTTGTAACACTTTCCACTCATCTCTTCCCAAGAGTTCTCTTCGTTATCATCTGGAAGGTTCGATGACGTCAATGGCAGTCCGATATCACCAGGTGATCACAGCGCAAGAACGATAACTCATAGTGCCCAGTGAATGCTCCGACCAAGTTAATTGCAACGGTAAAGAGGTCAAAACAACTGCGCTTCCAGCGTTGTCCTAATGTCGATGTCGCCACACCGGCCCTGTTCCCCCGGCGGGGAAATTCTCCCCAAGCCCCCTTCCTTTTCCAGCCACAGCGGCCCGTCGATCGCACTGCTAGCCTCTACTGTGCGGATTCTTTTCAAGTTAACAGTAAGGTGATTGTCTGTCCCTGAGAGCATGCACGCATGACCAAGACAGCGGTCTGGCAATGGAATATTGGTCTCTACTTCCAGAGATAATTTGTCATCTTCTCCTCGGATAAAAGAGACAAATTAAATAACGAACGCGGCGGCACATATGGCTATTTCTCAGTACGCTGACAGACGAATGCTGCATAGGAGAGGACATTTCAAGTCCTGGTCAAATATTCAGTATTCCATACATAGACACTGCATCAAGCGAGGAACTAAGCCAAATGTGCTGTCTTCATATCTATACGCCCCACATCTACCAGTTGCATCTACATACGTTTACTATCCAGTTAAGACGTCGAGTAAGTATGAGAAATGCAGACAGAACTCGTTGTAAAAGGACAATTGTTAGATCTTATCTTGCGTAGTTGTTTGTGAAGTATCCGCAACACGTCAATTGAGTTTGTGTCTAGTAATTTTGACGATGGCGTGGCGTCATTGTTTCTCCACAGATCTCGGACATTTACACAATAACAGTCTATTGTTTGTCTTCATCTCCAGCAAAGAAATTTAATCTGGTCTCCGTTAGTTGTTTGTACTCCCTCCTATGTTCACTGCTCTAGTTCACGTCTATTAGTTATCATAGCCTTCCTAATTATTCCGTTTATTGTTCAAACCCTACTCCAGACGAATAGATGATACGTTGATTGGCCAACCCTCTCAGTTGGCTACCTCATTATAGAACACCTAGTTGTGTTATATGTCTTGACCATCCTCGTAAACACATGACCGTCGCCTACCTAACATCTCACGTAGTTAAACTAAACATTGACCTTGTTTAAGAGGATGGATGCGGGCAGACTGTGGAACTGTATGAGGATGGGAGGTAAGTCAGAGTGTCAGTCCTAAGTTCTGTCCTAGACTGGGTTCTAGATTCAATCCTAAACTCCAAGTCCAAGTTATCCCCATGAGAATGAAAAGGCAGCGAACCCTCAAACAGCACGCTCTGGAAATTGCTTTTACAAATGACGTTCCATTATCGTTTGTTTACTAATGGAATGATGCAATTTAACAACGGAGAAGACAGTTGTGTAACGTTACCGCGTGTGCTCACGTGCATGTCTCTACGTGCTTTGTTAGCAGGTTTTCGCTAAACCCTCTCCGAGGAAGGTTTGCCTGTTATTCGGAATATCAAACGATTCCCATCAGATATGTGCTGTGTTGTTGAATACACAGCGATGTTATCAGATAGCAGTTGAAGTCAGATCTGGGAGCGGCCACTAGAGACACCCGTTTCAATTGCATATTCATCTCCGGAATGAATTTTGGCACTGACTGGCGCCACAGCACGGAATGACAATATTACAGTATCAATAACTAGCATAAGATGTATGACATGAGGAACGCTCACAATTTATGATTACAATGCGAGGAGAGGGCAATTTGTAGTTGAGGGTGACGTCAGTTCGGAGACCGATGATCTTAATGGCTTCAAGTTCTTCTAGAAAAGGTACCCGGGAATATGAAATCTACCTAGACGTAAAAGTAAAAGTTACATATTACGTTAGGTTTTCTATATTATCTGTAGTAAGGACGGTGCTACGATGTAAAAAGGCCGAAAGGAGGACAAGATAAGATATCTAAAGTGGTAACCAAATAAAGTGTTGATATCAGTCCTGAAAGATCTCCATTTTAGGGAATTAGTATAGTTGCCATGCTGCACATGTACATCATGCTAACCAAACGTTAGCGAGAGTGCTTTAACGTAGTTGTGTTGGACATACACGCACATCCGCCCGATGTACGCAGTAAATACGCCTGCTTCAGATGCTTACCTTGAACACATGACGTCAAGCGGAACATGTCCCTCCGCTAATGTACAAGTCGATACTCGAACAAGTGAACCAATCAGAATCAATTAGACATTGTTGTGGAAGTAATCCACCAGGGGAGATATTTAGTGGTGAACATGTGTTTCCAGAGTTGTCCTCCCTTTACCTGAGTCGTAATGCGTGTAGTCCGTACTTGGATTATCGATACATGCACGAAATGTATAAACACTGGAATAGTTGATAATATACTGGTAGTTAACTGCCATCGTAATGCTTCTCGTATTGACTGGGTGACATTTGGACTGGTAGCTGAAACGTATTACTGACAATTAACGATACAAGCATCAAGTAAAATGGCTCACTCGGGGGGTCCTGGCTAAGAAGGTCAGGTCTGTATATGGTCTTCTGGTAGTTAACATCTCAAAATATGCTATATCACTTAGCACGTAGTTGGAATGTGACAGTCCAATGTGAGTGCTCTTGTCTAATTGATATCTCGTATATCATTATACAGTACAATCTGAGTGATATCTCGTAAATCATTATACAGTGAGCTTCTTCGGCTTTCAAGGGGGATATTGAATGAAACCACGCCAACTGCGAAACAATAACTGTGGACCACGAACTTTCAACATGTACCGTACAATTATTGTGCAATACGAATGTCAAACATGCACTGTGCTGTTCTTCAGACTTATTCTCTATTGTTCTACATTAGGACAATGTCTTCCTGCTTTGAAAGCTTATTGAATATGTACATATATAAACATTCCATGTTTGGCGTTATGCAGACCCAGCGGGGCTAATTGCAGCTAAATGTCAGTATGTATGTGACTGCTGAACGCTTTAGCGGATCCCATGAGTGTACGTCCTAGGACGGTCGCGCCGGTAGGAGACGGCGTAACTCTAATGTAACATTGCCTCCAACCTACGTCATAGACTACACCGCAGACTACACAATGGACACACTATAGACTATTCCACGGACTACGCCGTGGCTAAGTTGCAGTTAAAGTTACCTCGAGGTGGACTCAAACGGGTCGTTCGGTTGTAACGATGTGTCGAATCGCACCGTGTGCGCGTACATGCGATTCGATTCATATCCATCGATGGATTGAAACGACCGAGATCGTATGATTGGAACAAGTTCTACTCGTACGACCAATCGAATTAGACTCGTCGTACAATCAATCGACGCGTGTGAGCGAGCCTTTAGAGTTACGCCACTTTGTATAGGAGAATCCTGGCGGACCAGTGGAAGCTAGTACTAGGAAACTGATTTAATCATGTAGTGTTCAGTGTGCAGTGTTCCGTGTACATTGTATATCCTACTGGGTGTTCAGGAACACCACTGCCCACACAACCACCATAATGTTCCGTATAGGATAACGCCCAAGTAACAGGCGATTCGTGAAAAATAACTTCTTTTCACGAATTGACTGTTACGAGGATGTTATCTGACTTAAAATACAGCACACATTTCACGTGCGCTTCGTGAGTATGCCTGTTGTCTGGTTGAATTGTCTCGTACATATCCCACGTGAAGACGCTGTGTCGTGAAGCACGTGCTGTTGCTAGCTACTGTGACTGTTTCAAAGGACGAGGTATTTTGGCATAGGACTTGTAGCCAGAAGTCTCGTGTTCGATCCTGACTATAGTCAAGATATGTTTCAATGTGTGAGTGATAGTACACTGCAGTTTGAAATGTACAAGTACACACAATCTCAAATGATGAATTCCAAAATTGTACATTGCTGAATATATGAAAAATAATCAACAGATTTCGAATGGACAAAAATGGCGGCTGTATTTTAATTTTCTTGCGATGCGCTATGAACACCTTTAGCAAATTTAGATTGTAGGGAAAATAACTAGACATTTTTTAATAAATTATCTGAGAATAGTTAAACAATTATTATTATTTTTATATTAATTTTTTTTTTTTTTGGGGGGGGGGGCATATCTACGTTCATATAAATACGTCAATCATTATGATTGATATAATGATTTAATTCCCCCCTTAGACAATGCTTAGTCTATACCGGAGAGACGGACGTCGTCTGGAGCCTGGATCCCCGGTGTACACCGCAACAACCATCTTCTCTCTCTATCTATCTTTGAGGCTGCAGGCTTTTAGAGACTCTCTTCAAAGTTACACCGACAACAACGGCTGAGTGCTGCGCACAGAGGTGGGAATGATGTCTAACATTCTGGGAAGTCAAAGAAACAACGGAATAGCATACATTACTGGCGTCCCTGTGCCTGACTGGATTGACTGGTGTGTGTGGAGATATTGATACACAGTCCTGGAGGTGCTAGACTGAACATACAGACTAAGAACACACCTACGTGCAGAGACTCGCTGATGTATTAGGTCCGACCTGGACCTGGAGGTGCTAAACTGAATCTATCTCAGTCCTAAACGGGAGCTGTCGCATCGAGGTCGACCTGTAGGCGACCATCGAGACACTAGAACACTGACGTGTCCTGAACTCGTGATGCATGCTATGCTGGTCAACGAGACTGGGACACCCACACACTGAACATCTTACATAGGACACCCACCCACTGAACACGGGAGAGAAAACACCCCTATTAATTAACAACACATTATATTTAATTTGAATTGTTATAGATAATTACTAAGGTAGGTAAGTACTACCTAGTTTATAGTGTATACTGAGACACAAGTATACTGGTACACACGTATACTGATACACAAGTATACTGGTACACAAAACCATTAGTACTTGTTTCTACTGTTACTTACCGCGAGAGCGACCCTATGTGTGAAAAGGAGAATACAAAGGAATTTACAAGTCGCTCTGGAGGGAATAGAGACGAGCTTACCTGACAGTAATGAACACAGATTTTAACACGTTTACTAACGAGTGAGAACAACTCGATTGATTGATTAATGTATTGCTTCACGCCGACCAATATTCAGTATGGAAGTACACAAAATATGCACTATACATTTTTTAATTATTAACAAAAATATATAATATAAATAAATCTCTTTGCATCGATCAATCTCGACCATAGCAATTGAAATTATTATTTTGTATCCAACTTTATAAAGTATAAGTATTAACTGTTCATATAGGTAAGGTAGATCAACAGTAGAACAGGCTTCTCTTAAATTTTAATTAGACTATTAGCTAATCGGTACTCACTGCAAACACGTAGGTAACAGCTAGGCAATCAGGGTACTCTACTAAGAAAACATGAAAGTACATGAAAGAAATGCCGCTGGGCGCTCTCGCGGTAATACTTTAAATTGATTTCACACGTAGGCTCGCTCTCGCGGAAAGACACCGTTTCTACAGTGTATGTACCAATATATTATTAGTTATTTCCGAGGTTTCAACAGTGATATGGCGTCAAGTCAGTCCGCAAGCGCCCGTATTTCCTGAGTCGCACAACACGGAATCTAGCGAACCACCGTGCCTTGACCATGCCACCATGCCTTGACCATGCCTTGACCGTGCCTTGACCGTGCCACCATGCCTTGACCGTGCCACCGTATGACTCTTGAAACATTGGGAAACAATATTATTCTGATATGCGTAGATATTTAAACTCTAAATAACACTGTGATCGATTTAGATTTGTATAAACTTGTCAATTGTGGGAATAATTATTATACCTTGTATACTGATATACATAGATATTGTGATAAATATATATTTGTATCTATAATATTTCTACGGTTTAGGTATCAAATAATATTATACTAATATGCATAGATATTATATTACATAATGATAGATTATATCTATATCATTACTATACTAACGGTGTAGGTATCAAAGTAAATATTGATATGCGTAGATATTTTAACTTTAACTAATATAATGATCTATTAATATCTATGTATTTATAATATATCTATGGTACAGATAACTACGTAATTAATATGGATATGCTAACTTTAAATAACACTATGATAGTTGAGTACAAGTACCTATATTTCTAATAAATGTATATTTACGGTGTCGTGGCCAAAGTATTTTGATATCCGCAGTAAATTTTGACTTTAAGTAAAACAATGATATATTAATATCTATATTTATATCTATATTTATTGTTCATTAATGTCGGTAAATTGGTTATTGCGTTATTTAGGACAGTGTGGTATTTGTGTGAATATGTTTCAATGTGTTTGACAAATTTTACTAAAATCGTCTGTATATCAATCCTAAATTACAAAATGAACTTAATATTACATTCAAGACTTCTCAATGTTTTAATGTTTAAATAAATATTATGCTTAACTTTCAAGTACTGCATGTCTAAGGATGTTAACAAAAGTAAATGTATATTCTGTGGATAATAATTAAAAATAAGCTGGTAGACTACTCTCTCTTGTGTTTTATAAAACGGACAGTTCAGACATAAGTGACATTCGGATTGTTGACAAGGAAGAAAACACAATGGAGAAAGTCGTGTCTGGTGAAAATGTTAGATTATGACCGGAATATCGCAGTCTTGATATTTCTGTGCCATAATAAGCATTAACGCTAACGGTTGTTTATATATATATATATTATGTTTATGTATATAACAAGTAGTTAGAATGTTCGGGATAAGAGAAGTGACAGTACAATCTGAGTAATATCTCGTATATCAGTATTCAGTGAGCTTCATCGGATTTCAAGGGGAATACACACACACACACACACACACACACACACACACACACACATATATATATATATATATATATATATATATATAT
>JAUTBT010001172.1:0-10812 GCA_032361225.1 Lepetodrilus schrolli | reverse complement strand
CATATTGCTTTAGCTACATTACTGGGTGATAAATAGAATCTCAACCTCGTGTCTTTTGATATCAATGTTATCCTACTTGTTGATAAAAGTAACCAAAATCAGAGGCTCGTAGGATAACATTGATATCAAAAGACACGAGGTAGAGATTCCCTATTTCATAATACTGTGCCAAATTTGAGTGACCTGCGTTAAATAGTATTTGAGTATCAGTACCAAGCAAGGGTTTGCAACATTACCTGCCAGACAATATAACAGATCCATAAAATATGACTTAGAATCAATTTCCCAGTGCTCTGATCAAGGCTGCCCAGGCCAACTTTACACATACAGAAGACAGAGGCTACAAGGTTGGCACTGATACAGCCACATGTCTGGGTGTGGCAAGAGTTCACTCCCACAAGGTATTCGATAAGCTTAAACAACTCTACTGGCACTATATGAACAGCAATTTGAAGTTTTCAAGGAGAACGTTTCCAAATCCAATCTTCAACCTGAAAAATTCTTTTGCACCAGCATTGGATGGAACGGCAAATCGCTGGTCACTGAAGGGTTGATGAAAGTCCCAGCTCAACAACTATTATCTGATGACATCCCTCTGGAACCAGTAGAATTGCTAAAATTTATCAAATGTGAGCTCTCTTGCTATAACCAGCTATCTTGTAACATTGTCTCTATGCTCCACCCTCTGCATGTCAAGAAGCCCAGATGTACTTCAATGAAACAGAAGTGAGTAATATCAATAAGTAATATTAAAAGAATTATTTAAGTCTGATTATGCTAGAGCAACATGTTAGACCAACCCTCTATACTAAAGGGCACAAATCTAAGATTGCCACAACTCCAGCCATAGCCAGTCTAAGGTTCTAGGCTATGCCGTTTCGTACAGATCGACAAGTTACTATTTGTTAAAATAATATTTCTGGTTCTACATTTCCATGCAAGCAAGCGTGTGTGTGTGTGTGTGTGTGAGAAACACTGGGTAGGTCGAAAACAATATTGTCACCTATGCTTTATATATTACTTTAGGTACAAGTGGGTGATGCCAGTTTACTATATGCAAGTACTTCCAAGAAAAGGTTTGTTTGCATTACTTGCTAGAGTAAATAATTGACTTTGAATACAGATATACATTTAGTTCTAAAATTAGTGTGACAGCATATTCCTAGATCTGCATTTTGGGGACAATTAACTTTCAATTTATATTTTATTATTTTCAGATATAGATACTACCGTCTTTATATGAAAATGCTTTGGAATCCACGATTTATTCATTACTGCTAGTTGTATCGTGTTTCAACTTGTTGAAAAGTATCAATATAATTATATACTTTCTAATAAACAACACATTGAAATTATGGCACATAAATATATTTTACGATAGCTTGAAATCTAATAAGTGATATTTTATGTCCACTTCTTAAATTGCAACATAGGTGAATGCAGGCGCTTAGCTAGGGGCATTCTAATCTGGATTCGTCAGTACTGCAAAAGTACTATATTTTTGTCGACGATTAAAAAATAATGTTAGCTCTAGGAAATGAATGTAGATGCATCTGCATATAGACAGCTATGGGTCTGTAATTTATGTAATCTGCTTCGTCTTGTGTGTACATCATTCACTTATTTGCACAATTAGGGGTTACATCCATTTGAATAAAGCTTCAAACCAAGCATTAGTTTTAGCAGTGTATCCAGATAATACATCAGACCGGTGTGTAGGAGCCCGAGACTGAAAATAGTAGCTATTGTACCAAGATCATCCATACACATGATACAGGGCTTTATTCAGCTGACAATACTGTTAGTAGGAAAATAGCAGGAAAACGGTTTGAGCATGAGTCGGTCCATTCGCTTCATGCTTTGGGTTTTCATACGAAACAATACTGTCCAAACCAGTATTGAAATGTATGCATACATATCACTACGGATTGCTGGCCGAATGGCTCATGCAGTCATACATATTATGTAGGGTCCTGCCTGCTGGACGGATCGCCAACATTGCCACAATGTGCAACTTCTGGGACAAAGTAGTCATCTGCATTGGTCAGTGAATGCAATGCAATGTAAAAATTGGTGCTTTACCTGGAAATAGTGCATATACATTTCATTTTTCCATACAAGTACTTTATTCAATCAGCCACGTAAACGTTTTGCCATTTTGACGAGTATACAAATGAAACTTTAATAAGGAACATGTATATTATTATCAATGTTTCGGATGACCAAATGTACTGGTATTCAAAACACTAAGAAATTCATTGCTGCCATTAGACTACATTAGCTAAAATACTGCCATTAGATTTATCCATGAATTTTATCTTCATTATAGATGTTTATTAATATAAAAATTTATACAATTTTCTTTTGGTAATGGTATCTTAAAATTGAAAGGTTTTCCCACTAATGATCCACTTATTAGCAAGGAATAAACAAAGCAATACTATTTCAAGTAAAACATAGAAAGCAATACTATTTCAGTACATTTTATATCAAACTTTAAATATACTTTCTTTCAAAATCAACCACATCTAAAGTATTTAGTAGTGATTGAACTAATTCAATGTTAAAAATTCCCCAAACAAAACAAACCCCACATTACTAATCACAACATATGATACAGATTTCTGTTATACAAAATATGATTTTAAGGGTCCCAACATCTTGGATTTGCCATCAATGGTGAAATTGTGCTTTACAAATGTTTATACATATGGTTTTGATATGCAAGTCTTGATAGATTATATTATTGATGTGTCAATGTTGTTTATTATCTATAGAACATATAAAAGTATATGAATTTCAAAGTGTGTTCTTGTAAGATAATTTTCTAGCTATTTTATTTTATTTTCATAAGCAGCATCAGTAGATTTAGTGTCATCACGGGTCATAATATCTATACAAGTATAATAATAATTGAAACTTCAGTTATTATTCAGTCCGCATATTGGCATCTTGCAATCCAGAACATAAACATTGTGGAATTCTAACTTGCTGAAAGTGGAACAATCATTTTTATTATTAAGCAAATTTCTATTATTTATTTACACAGAACAGCTATATAAATTACAATGTTAAATAAAATACAGAAAAATAGGCTTAATTTTACTTCTATTTTCTACAGACATTCAATCCTTCAGTTGATTCCAATCACTCAGCATTCATGTTTCACATTTGTAAGCTCTCACCCAACCACAATAACATGCACAAAATTGCTATGTACACACTGCACATAGTGCTGTTGACATTGAATGTTACTGAATGCCCTGGTCAAATTGTGGACAAGCTCACAATCTAAAAAGAGTACTATCCACAACGGGTTTAGCACCACGGCTAAGTAAAAATCACATGGCTGAGCAACACTGCTTGCTTGATCACTGGCCAACACATCAACAAAAGACCACACACACGAGTCCTCCGAGCAAGTTGTGTCAATCATCATAACATGTACGGAGTGTTGTACAAGATATACACAGGCCAAGCGCATTGGTTTGAGCTTGCCAGTAAAAAGCAGTCCAAGTATCTTGTACTCATAATAACAATGTGAAACTGTAATTGTCTTGGAAAGTCTTCCAACAGGCATAAAACTGTCACAGTACTTCATAAATCCATTCATGCATACTTCAATGAACAGCCCTCTTTAAGAGACATCTGAAAATAAACAAACACAGGTGAAAACATTCTGCAGGAATATTTCGCCCATTATGCGACTTCAACATTGGAACCAAAGGATTGCTGAAATATAATCAAATCAAGAGTAGAAAAACAAAGACCCACCACATTAAAAGTGTAAAACATTTTTTTTTTGAATTTTTTTTGAAACCTGCAACATCCGTAGCACTGAATGTTTCAGTAAACCTGTGAGCACCGGTTGGTACTGACAAGACCAAGCATTGCCAAGACCAAGATAACTGCATTGCCGTTCTACAGACATTGCATCCTATCAATATCGAGTCAGAAAGGTAACTTTCGCGAACATTGATGCCGTGCCCCCGGGGCGGGATTTGAACCTGGAACCTGGTTCCAACTGGTTTAAAACAAAAGGAAACCTGCAACTCCCATAATGCAGTGTTGAAAGAAACATACGAGCATGAATGTAAACTGCATGACCACATTGGAAACCCTGTGTAGATGCCAGGTCCATTGGACAGGTTCGAATTGAGGGAGCTTTGGCTAGAGCAACAGGCTATTACTAAATAACCGTGTGAACATTTTGTCTTAGCTTAAAATACTATGAACAACCAGGCCCCTCTTCTCAGCCGACAATCTGGTAAATACTCACAGCTCATTGGGGCATCTCCAAATCTCCTCCGCAACTGGTCATGGTTGAATTTTAAAAATGCTTCATATTGCTCTGAAAGTAAAACATAATAACTTACCGACGTTACTATATTTTGCAAAATAAAGTACAAGTTCTGATAATTACCATGTTTATTTAACTGCATAACTTAAAAAGCTAACCAAATACGATTAAAAAAGAATCGAGAGGTATTGAATCAATAAACAAATATTCTTGCAAATTCTGTCAAGATGAGAAATAGTCGAACTCGTAACGAAACTCGTACATTCCTTATCATCCACACTACGTACCCGCTATTTTGTTCGTGAGTACAGAGTCGTACTCCTCTCGGATTTGATTTTCCGTGTCCTTGACCATCCTCTCGCAAATCATGCTGACTTGCCTAAACGTGAAGATTGGTGCGTCCTTCTTGCTTGGGGATAAAGCATTGTACATGGAGGTTTGTGACCCGGAAGAGGTGGGACTGTCCCGACCAGATGTGGAGGGGGATGGCATGTCCATGGATGGATGTGGGGGGCTGCTGGAGCCTTGGTAATGTAACTGCCGCCGCCGCTGCATCTTCTTGATCTCCATACTGATGCTGGCAGCAATTTGCTCTGCAAGTACAGCAATTCATTATTCAGATGCAACTACAATATGTTAACAATGCAACTATTAACGTATAGTCTGTTTTTCGATTTTTCTGTCAAGAGTATTTATTCACTAATTGTTCTTCTTTAGCCCTTAGATCCCTAATATACTATCTTAGGGTTAAGGTTAATTGATGTAAATTTAACTACTGTGTCCATGCTTTTATACCCCTAGAATACGCAAATTTAATTTAGATGCAAGTGCACTATTTGCACAAAATATTATAGTCTGCGTGAAAACTGAAGCTGCCAGTGTACTATCATAGGCATGAGTTACAGCCATTACTAGTAAGTACTACACATTTGTGTTGGTAAGAGTGATCGGGTATTGTGGCTTGGCGTCTACACGCAAGTTTGCACAGGTTCGATTCAAGTGGGAATTATAAAAAGTATGCATGCTTCTAGAAACCATGAAATTTTATGATGGAATGTTTTCAAGTCAAAGATGGGAAGAGGAAACCATGCACACCAAAAAAGTGTGTGTGTGTGTGGGGGGTGTTAGCGGAAATATTTAATTATTTTACTTAGTCACAGATTCGCTAGTTTAGGGACGACATTTGTTGTGCTGATTGTTGCTGTAAAACTGCCAATACTGCAATGGTATAACATCGCATCCCATCATGATTGTGTCAGAAATGCAACTTTTGTGAACATTGATGCTGGACCCATCTGCACTTTGGCTCTAAAGCCTGTTCTACCAGTGCACTACCACTCGTCCCAGGACCAATATTTAACCTGTGTGATAAACACACACATAACAATAATATTAATGTGGTTTGGGCAATATTACCAAGTCAAAATCCGAGATGTGTACTGAACATGTATCAAAGGCATTAAATATAATATGTGCATATTTGATAAACAATCATTCTTATATACCTAAGCAAATGAGAAGTAATGTTGATCAAATAACTGGAAAGCAGTGCCCCCAACACATTTCGTAGACAATCGGCTACGACACAATGGACCGTTACCTGACGTGTATTTGGGAGCCACTTCTGCAAATGGCGATGGGTTAATTTGGTGCGATTTTGTTGGTGGTGTCGAAGGGGAAAGTGTCATAGGCATACAACGTCTTCGTTTTGGCGTTCCCTGCCCGGGACTGTGTAAAGGGTCGAAATCATGACTTCTTTTTAGCGTTGCTCCACAAGCCATCTTTGCAAAATAAAGTTTGGCCGATGGCCCCTTCCAAACACTAGTAATTAGTCCTTAGCTATGGTATTTGACGATAAAATATGCAATTTGAAATGTAAAGGAATAGTATATTTTCTTTTTAAAGGTGAAACAAACGATATTTTCCCAACGATGCTGACTGATGACGGTTGATTTATATTATGTCGTCGAACCAACCAAGATGTAAAATGGCCGTTTGTTTCTGATAATTTCAGCCTCGTTCTGGAAGTGAAATAGGATATTCAAATGCAGGATTCGGTACATGGAAACGAAAATATTAAAATAATTTGAAATATATCTATGGTTGAAATTAAATATTATCATTTTTTTCATCATAAATATTAGACGTCTTCGTGTAAAAATGAAATGTAAAGTATGTCACTCCCAACATCACTATGTATTAAAATTATCAAATTTGGATTGTAGTTCGGATTATCTAAATTCGTGTTATATATATTTTAACCGGAAGTAAACAATATTGTTTTTATTTTGATCACATTGCCCAAGTCAGCAAAACATATATCTGAAAAGTAATACAGACAGGCCATTTTAAATACTTTACTATTCCATAATATGTAATGGCGTATATATGTTAACTGGTCACAGTAATTCACAATAATGTCAGTGACAATTTACAGCTGATTTACAGATAGCTAACAATTTTGAGTGATTGACACTGACAGACTTCTCTTTGTCACTAACATTGACAATGTTAGATACCAAACGCATCTCATAAACTACATTTTATATTTGGCTGTTAGATTATGTGTCTGAGGCCTTGAAGCATGCTTCTAGATTTTGTTTTTCGATTGTTCATGTTTCTAAGCCACGTTTAGCTGTTTAGCGTACATCAGATGTCTATGACAATGTTAGCTGTTTGTAGACTGAGCAAAGGTGGAGATCAGGGGCCCCGAATCTCAGATGCAAGATGTATTTCATCTAGACTTAAATTTTGTAACCACATAAATCAATTTTGATAACCATTTGATAGTAATTACTCTGTATAACTTTATTCAGCGAAGTGGTGTTTTGATCAGATCGGCCATTATCCATCGGAGGTTAGTGAACAACGGATGGACAGAGTTATCATCACAAAAACTATGGTTACGTAGTTGCTAGATGCAAATCTATATATCTGTGCTAACCGTAACAATATCCATATCCCTGACTTAAGCAAATTGGTCAAATAGAGGGGGCCCTTGATCTCAACCTTTGCCGTAAATTGTACCATCGAGGGACTGGTTTTCATGGTATCAAGGTTCAAAATGAGCTGTGCGTGATCTATTGATGTTTATATCGTATGCTATTTCCTCACTTAAATTTAACAATACACCATCCAAGCGAAGTCGTCGCTGTGGGCAAAATCAATAAATGATGTATACCCATTTCCGCGGATGTTGAGGGTTTCCTCCTGCCCTAAACTGACATGTCGTGATATTAATGAAAGAATCTTGAAAGTGACTCTAAACCCCAATTAAAAAAATAAAAAATTAAAAGGGGCATTACGCTCACAGCTACGTTTCTTCATGCTTCACATTGTTTGATTGCATACTTACATTTTCTGATGACAGTTTGCTCCCATAGCCTTCATAGGAGCATTATAGCCACTGAAATGAGTAATAGCAAAGAATTATCACTCCCCGGCGATAAACAGCGCAATTATGACAGGGTAGTGCTTTGCCGTTAAGAAATGACACCACCCAACTATAAATAGGAATATAAATATCATGTCGTATATTACTGCTACATATAATTAAGTTGTTTCCAATTTCAGAGCAACTATGGGCAAGAGAAAGTGCTGCGCTCCCAAGAGAGCTGAGGAAGAAAAGCGCGCCAAGCTGAGCTGGAACATGTACGACCACCCTGGCTCGCTGTCCTTGTTTACCAACAATGAAACTGCCATTCTTCCCGAGGACACATCACACCATCCATCCATCATGTCCTCAGACGTGGCGGCAGAAGTCTCCCTGGGAGAGACTAAGAGCTCGTACTTGAACGATTTGTTCAAATTCCATTTAGATTTCTGTTCATTTTACGTGAGCATCGCTTCTCGGCTGAACACAAAACCGGACGAGTGGACGTGCGAAGTCGGCAGGTTCGAAGTTCAGGTCCTACAGGAGCCCAGCTATATGTCCCTCCCCAGAGGATCGCTGCCAGAGTGCGAGGAATGCTGGCTGTATGTAGCAGAGTCCGGACCCAATGCCAGTATGCTGTACTTTGAGATGGAGCCATCAGTGGATGCTGGAGGACCTTCAGAGGAAGCCACGACTCCGATGTTCTGGTTCGTCAGCTTCTCCATCCCCACTGATTGTCTGCAGGCACTGGAAGCGAAGGCTTATCAAGTGAGACTGGAACTAATTCACTCGTACAAATTTGGGGTTCAAAGTGACCCACAAAACTAAATTGGGTCACAAATTAATAATAATAATAACAATAATAATAAAATAATAACAATAATATAATGATAATGTGTTAATTTATAATGTGCTAGTTTACTGCAACATTCAGTGCTACGGATGTTGTGGGTTCCTCCTGCCCTAAACTGACAAGCCGTGATTATAAGTGAACAAATCTTGAAAGTGGCTCTAAAGCCTAATTCAATAGCAAATAAATATATATTAAATTGCGCTAATTTGAAATTGAAAGTGTCCTGGCACTACATTATGACCCTGGTTCAGTGTGCACTCATTTCACCTTCTCAACTACATGGGGAGTCTACAGTTATTAATAATACTACTACTATTAATAATAACGATATCTTCCCTCTTTATTGACCCTATAGGGGATATTTGCTTGATTTCGCGTTAAAGGAAAATCCCTGATACCTGAATTACCCCTGATTTTACTGTTTCAGGTTGTTCTGGGAGACTTTGACCCTCAGACGAGGACGTTGGACCTAATCATCTATGCCAGGGAGCCTGTACTGTTCAAACCCAACTTTCCCAGTGAATTCATCCGCCCTAACAAGACCTCCAGAGCCACTATGACTCTAATGGCACACTTCTATGGTTTCCAGCCTGACTATAGTAAGCCACTGCTTTGTCACAGACATGCTCGCTGTAGATCCTATATCACAGGCATGGCAATTTTCCATCAATCCTGGGGTGCATTCAATGGAGAATACATATGCATATGTATTCTATGTATTAATACGCGAGCCGTTCAGTGAGCAATACATATGCATATGTATGCATACATTTCAATATGGGTTTGGACTTTTGTATGAAAACCCAAAGCATGAAGCGAATGGACGACGCATGCGCAAACCGATTTCCTACTAACCCATTCAGCGAACTACTAAATGTAGAGAAAATTATTGTATTGTAGTGTATGTATTCTCCATTGAACACACCCCAGGCCCCCATTTTTCTAGAAAAATAGATTTTGCATTTTGCTCAGCTGAGATTTCTCTCATTGACTCAGTGCTGTAACTTGAGAAAATCTCAGATGGGTTTTTGAGTTTGAGTCAATGGGAGAAATCTCAGTTGAACAAAATCTCAAACAAGTTTGTTTCGAGAAACCTGGCCACTAGGAGCATCTTATATGACACAGCTATAAATAGGATGCCCTGACAAAGTGACAGTGCAGTTATTATCCTTGCTTCATTAGTACCAATCAGTACTCGCAGGTTTACTGCAACACCATGTGCTACAGGTTTGCGGGACCTGCAGTAAACTTATAAATCACGAATATGAGTGAACTAATTTTGAAACTGGTTTAAAAAGAAATTGTGAGAAAAAAAATAGAAAAAATAAATAAAATATTGTTTTAAAAAAAAGTACAGTAAATGACAGTTTTGTGTTACCCGTTATGTAAAAATCTGGCCGTTCTGTCTTGTAGGTGTTGGAGTGCGGTCACTTCTGGGCGCAGTACTACTCTGACCAAGCCATCAACCAGCTCAGACATGTCCAGGACCAACTCAACAGTCCAGGCATGACCATGCAGGTACCACTTGCCATTTCAATATATGTTTTTATCTTGCCATCGTCACATATGGGTAAAAGATTCCCACTGCGACGTAAAACAATAATTCATTTTATCTTGCCTCCTTGTCAAATTGTCTGATCTGATCAGTTCACATTATCGCAATAATATATTCCGCTTGGGCAACTGAGAGGGAAATATATATCTCAACGGGTGTAAATACGTACTTTATAACCCTCCATGTGCCCATAGAGCATTATGTGCTGTACACTTTTTATGAAAGTTGCCCCATCTTGCGATTCCCGCTGCGACGTTAAGCACCAAATTAACTAACTAACTAACCATCTTCTGTGGGTAGGGGGATCAATGATCAATCCATACATGGGATGCATAAAAATACCAATGCCCCTTGTGATACTGCTACAACTTGAGAATAAATAAAGTAATAAAGGAAAGTGCTTGAAGTGATGTTAAACACCTGAAGTGATGTTAAACACCATCACCACAAGCATACTTCCAACAGGTCACTTTACTGTAACCTTGTTTTGAGGATCATTGATTAAAATGTTATAGGGATCTATAGATAGGTGATGTGGGATCTGTAGATAGATGATGTGGGATCTATAGATAGGTGATGTGGGATCTATAGATAGATGATGTGGGATCTATAGATAGATGACGTGGGATCTATAGATAGGTGATGTGGGATCTATAGATAGATGATGTGGGATCTATAGATAGGTGATGTGGGATCTATAGATAGATGATGTGGGATCTATAGATAGATGA
>JAUTBT010001171.1:0-29080 GCA_032361225.1 Lepetodrilus schrolli | reverse complement strand
CGCTACGGATGTTGCGTGTTTCCTCCTGCCCTAAACTGACAAGTCGTGATATAAGTGAAAGAATCTTGAAAGCGACTGTAAATCCCAATTTAAAAAAAAAAAAAGCGTTCGCAACCGGGAACACGAGATCACGGTTCTCGGGTAACTCGAGAACGGGGTTTCGAATACGCCCTGGGTGAAGGTTAATTGATCCAACAAATGGTTCAAGTTAACTCATGACATAAATATCATATCTTGCACAGTAGTGCATAACACCTGGAATGATTTTCATTGGCTGGTTACAAGGCTTACATCACAATTTCCCCACGCCTGTCATCGTGATAGACGGTTTCATTGGTTGGTACGATCGTGGTGGTGGGGGGATGTATTCATCCGCCACTCCCTATTTGACTTCCACATGAGAATACGTTTGAATTGTATGAATTTCCGTTCATAAATTGTTGGATAAAGTAATTAACACATTCGCTAGTGTGTCATATTGATTTTACGACACTCGTGCTTCCAAAGTTAATATGTTCCTCGGTCTCGCTAGGAAAATAATGACTTTGGAATCACTCGTGTCGTAAAATCTCGTGTATTAATCTCTATGTATTCTTTACTTCACTTTCTGAAAAATCACCTCGAAACCAGCTGTTGAATTAGTACATCAGTTTAATCAATCCTGTATTTCCTACTTTATAATGACTTATATTTGACGACCTATATTTTCGGTTTGTGAAATATATTCAGCGTCACATCATATTATGAACAGTAGGCTAGTAAGGTCTATACAGACATAAAATAGTCAGTATTTATACATACATACGTACGCGTACACACTATATAATTATACCTGTAGATATTGACAGAAACCTATCATGCTTCTTGATGGGTCAATTGCTTCTTAGTCCCTTTGCAGGCAAATTAAAGATTGTAACGTGTAGGGCCCACACGTTATCAAGAACAGCATACAAATCAGTCAGATTGAGTGGCATTTCCTCTGTGTGTCCCTATCTCGATGGGGTCAACATGTCTGACCACGGGTCATCCAATGCAGGCAAACACAAACAAAAGTGTGCACGTGCGTGTGCGTACGCGTTTAGAACACTGGCCGTTCGTGTCTATTCTGATGGCCTGTACATACGACACAGGCAGACTTTACGATTCTGTACAGGTGTTTTTTTACGGCTCGTACGCAGCACGTGCAGGTGGGCTACCAGCCGAGACCACGGGAGATGGTCTAATCGTCTTTCTATAATAGGACAGTTAAATCCGAATCCTCAACACCACACACGATGCTGCGGTGTGCACGTTCTGCCCGTAGAACACCGAATGTTTCCGTAATCAGAAGTATTATAAGTGGCTTAGTTAGAAAATGCCCCTGTTCACCGAGCAGAATGGGTACCCGGAAGAATGATTTCAGAATGCGAATAATAATCTTCTATATAGAGCATTGTAAGGCATCCTCGCACCCCAACGGTACTTAATTCCGTTCATGACTTACATCATGCGGTACCACTGACACACATCTAGAGTGAAACTTGCGCAAACAGCCAATCAATTAAATCATTTTCCTGGTGAATTTGGGGTAAAATTCTATTGAATGAAATATATTTTAATCACTGTTCTATTTATAGCTCCTGTGGTGCAAGGATGACTGAAAGGCAGCTTCGGTTGTATACTCTCCAGGGCGTTGAGAATGAAAATGAGAGCACACGGATCCATTGACAGGGGTAATAATGAAGCGCTATGAGCACGTTATCGATATGAGTGACGACCGTTTGTTTACCAATGTACGGTCGCAACTCATCATTCATTGGGTCATACGCAGGTACAAGTATACTGTCAAATGGTGTTATCTATGAGACATATAGCCAATAGTACCCGACCTTACCCAGCATGCTGATAGACATACACGTGGTTGTCTTCTTTATACAGCGTTTGCATATTTGAATGCATAACATCAGCCAGAGGTGGTGACCATTTGTTACAAAATATGAGCGATGAATGAAATTTGTATTCACTAAAATTGGTTTACACTCTCATTGTTTGTGTACCGACACAAATCTTTATTAATGAACCATTCTGTACAGACGGCATCCATCAGTGATCTATAGGTAAAGGTATTGTTTTAAGTTACAGGTCAAATAATACCATTCTATTTTTGTTGGTATTTTCTCTATACGGTTTCCATTGACTAGAATGGAAGCGTGCTTCAAACTGACCGCCATACGATGCCGTGTCAGGTATTGCTAGATTATATCAGATACTGTACATGCTGTGGAAACCTATAGAGCGCTCAGCTGTAACTCGAGACTTATTAATGCAACACCTCGCGAGTTAATCAACTGCCGCCGAGCAGTGCATTAATTAACCCGTTAACCCTTTAGTTTGTGTGCAGAGTATCCTAGTCTCACACAGTACGCTAGGTCCCCCTTCCCTTTCTCCCCCCCCCCTGCAATTAGACAGTATCTGCCGAGGGGAGTATCTATGCCTACTCAACTCTGCATATTCTACTGTGGAACCACAGTCTGGTACAGTCATTTATAACCGCGGTCGGCGGTTGTCAGTTGTATAGCTTCTGTTAGCGTGTTTCCGTACACGCCGCCCATGCTGATTTCCTATACGAAACTTGTGTGAAGATGTGCATCATATGAAATGACAGCAAGCGTGGATTTATGTTTGTACTGTAGCTATATTGTAGCTGGCACGACACCAGCCCTGGCACTGGATATCTTATGTCTGAGAGTCTGGTCGTTACCAACGTGACTATCTTTGATTTGACATCTCAGTGTCCCGTATACAAATATTATTAGAGATGTGATAAAAATCAACACATAAAAGACAAACTTGAGCAATGTGTCAGACAAGTAGAGCCGAGTGAATGGACGTGTATATGCCTCCTACTCTCGTGGACAATGCTGTCACGCCAAATCTCAGGGAAATGCTTCTACATTCTATTGGCTGGAGTGGTGTCCTTCTGTCTGTACTCGGGATATATGATGGGTCAAGGGTCACAAGACAGACTGGATCAAATACCTCATGTCCAGCAATCCAATCAGACTGATGACCATGCCAACTGGGTGCAACTGTATTTCAAAGACTCCCCATTCCTGACAAGTAAAGAAGCAGAGATGCTCATATTCAAGTCATTCAGGACACTGATGTCTGATGAGGAGACCGGGATGTTATCTTCCATCACTCATAGATTCGTCAGCTTGATGTTCAATCACAATATCTCTTACTTCATCTACAGTGGGACACTGCTAGGGTCCCTCCGTCATCACGGCGTAATACCTTGGGACGATGACGTGGACTTTATCGTGGCTGTGCACCAGAGACAACTCTTATTCCGTGTGCTGAGCAGTGCCAGACCTCACTACGTGTTGGACGTACATCAGACTGTCAGGTGGAAGTTCTACTCCGTGCTATCTCGGCCTATCGGAGGACGTACGTGGAGCTGGCCATTCCTCGACATCAGCTTCTACAATGAGAACTCCACTCATATTTGGGATATAGATTGGAATTTCTCCGATAAATTTGTGTATGATAAAACACGGATATTTCCACTGAAGATGCGCCCTTTCATGGATATGATGGTTCTAGCGCCCAGAGATTCCCAGTCAGTGTTACTACAGAACTACAAGCCAGATGTGTGTGAGTCTAATGTTTACAACCATCGTGACGAGAGGTCCACGCCGTCTCTGCTAAGGAGGTCCGTCCCTTGTTCTGTCCTCAAAGATATATTTCCTTTCGTCAACAGGACACCAACACGTCAGGGAATTAATGAGACTCTAGAGGTCAAAGGTCATGTCCTTAAGTGGTTCGTCGATTCATCTGAGAATTGAAAATACCATAATTTCTTCATTACGTTTGCAACTTTCTATAAACATGATAAGGATTGTACAGCTGTTTATAGCTGTTTATAATGTACTGACAATACACATGAATGTGCTTGCAATATGACGGTAATATGACGTTCAGGGAATGTGTTGGCAAGGTGACGGAATATGACGTTCGGGGAATGTGTTGGCAATGTGACGGTAATATGACGTTCAGGAATGTGTTGGCAATGTGACGGAACATGACGTTCGGGGAATGTGTTGGCAATGTGACGGTAATATGACGTTCAGGGAATGTGTAGGCAATGTGACGGTAATATGACGTTCGGGTATTGGTAATGTGACGGTAATGTGACGTACAGTGGATATGTTGGTAATGTGACGGTAATGTGACGTACAGTGAATGTGTGGGTAATGTGACGGTAATGTGACGTACAGTGAATGTGTTGGTAATGTGACGGTAATGTGATATACTCCAGTCAAACCAGTCATTAACTTCACGAGATGACTGATGGTAATTTGATATTTGCTACAATATTCTTAATGAGGTCTTACAAATTAGATCGTCTGAATCAAGTGTATTTATATAAAATATTGGTGGGCCAACCTTCATAACCACTATAGCTTGGCCCCAGCTCAGTTAAGCTAATAATTATCCGATTTACTGAATATATATGTCAATGAGATTATCAGTATAATTAGTACGATGTATCCAATTGTAATTCGTTATGCGTTGTTTCAATCTTGCAATGCCAGACTTTTAGTTTACAGTAGCTTTGCTTACCACGCATGTTTGAATGTTTGTTAATATCCATAGTAACGTTGTATGGGTATATAAGTGATGTTTTAACATGTCAAATGGATTAGAATCAGTATTGGAATAGAATTGTTCTACTATATGTCAATTAATATGTGACATTAAATTAATATTATGAACTTGGAATGAAGACTGTCAACCGTATTATATCACGATGCGACGATGTAAATAATAACACCTCATCTACAGATTCATCATCTTCACTGTGTCTACCCTCCCCGGAAAGGACCATTTCTACCTGTTACAATATACGAAATAAAACTTTACTGTGTTTCGTTATATCTTGGTAGATGATTTGATCATTTCCATGCCTTTTCATGATTGACTAAAACGGTTCTTTCTCGTGAAGTTGATGACTGAAGGAACAGCATCAATGTTTTACGGTAAGCGTCGCGAATCTGTTTAGATAAATGTTCAGGCAATCAATCACACAGGTTTCACTCTCGCTGGTTTGACTCGAGTATGTCAATGTCAGACTTCCTCATCATATGCCGCATCCTCCTCAGTGTGTTGATAAATACAGTGACGACGATGCAAGCACCTACACACATTCAGCCAGCTTGCTCGCCTACTTTTAACATATCTATCCTTGTGTTAAATACTCTAATCTAATAATAATCACTCTCATGCACTTGTCGGCAAATATTTATACGAATCCGTCGTGTTTGACGTTAACTAGTTTTGTGAACACGTAACTCGTCCAGTAGGGCGAGAGCATCTCGGCGGTGTCGATGATCAAAGAGCGTGTAGACCAAGCCACGTCAGAGCACTTGTAGTGCACGTCAGAGAGTTTGTAGATAACTTGCAGAGCATGCAAAGCTAAAGAGCTTTTAGAGCACGCCACACCAGAGAGCTTGTAGAACACGCCACGTAAGATATCTTGTAGATATTTGATAGAGCATGCCACGCCAGAGAGGTTGTAGAGCACGCCACGCCAGAGAGGTTGTAGAGCATGCACCGTCGAAGAGGTTGTAGAGCATGCACCGTCGGAGAGGTTGTAGAAAATGAACGGTCGGAGAGCTTGTAGAGCATGCCACGCCAGATCGATTGTAGAGCATGCCACGTCACAGAGCTTGTAGAGCATGCCACGTCACAGCGCATGTAGAGCATGCCACGTTAGAAAGTTTGTAGAGAACTTGTATGTAGAGCATATCACGTCAGAGAGCTTGTAGAGAACACACTTGTAGATCATGTCACATTAATAATAGTAATAATAATTATAATAATAATAATAATATATACATTTGTATAGCGCCTAAATCCATTTAAAACTGCTCCAAAATAGCTTTTGAGTCCTAACAGTATCATGATCAGTTGAAAATATCACCCACCTTAACCCAAATGACTGATATTTCGGTTGTAAATTTCACTAGAGTCTTGTTATTTATTCCGTAATAAGTGTGCAAGTGCTAAAAATGGCGCAGCTACAGAAAGACCGTAGGAGGTAAGCCCTATGACGTCGCCCGGCCTTACGTAGCCAGGACACTCTAATAGTTAAGGGTTAAAGGCAGCATTGAACAGGTGAGTCTTAAGTAAGGCTGTACAAGTACACAGTTTATGGGTTGATCGTAAATGGAGTGGTAGGTTATTCCATAGATATGGACCAGATGATCCAAACAAACGATCACCGTATGTCTTGGTACGATCACCGTATGTCTTGGTACGATCACCGTATGTCTTGGTACGATCACCGTATGTCTTGGTACGTCCAGGCCTCGATGTCAGAAGTTATTGGTCACATGACTGTAAAGAACGATTTGGCGAGTACTTCTGTATTTTTCCGTACGTTAATATACAGGATCATATTTTTTTTACATTATGGACCTTCCAATTAATTTTGTCTGCAGACTACATGCAGCAAGTTCAGATTATTTTTCGCACAAGTTAGTATAATCATCAGAAACGTACACAAGGCTTTAATTAAATCTGAATGCGAGGTATTGCAGTGTACAACTAACATGGACTATATAATTAACAGTGGAAAACTAAATATAGAATATATACAAGATTAGTAATTGCTTACGTGTCTCAGATATTATATATCAGCGTAAGAAAGTGTTAGGATTAGTGTTAGTGTTAGTGCTAGTTAGTGTGTGTGTGTGTGTGTGTGTGTGTGTGTGTGCGTGCGTGCGCGTGTATACTAGTATATCAAACTATCACACAACTATAACAAACCCCAGATATTTCGTGCGTACACTAGGAGATATACTACTTAGCGACAACATTCCTACACCAAGATAGCGAGGATAGAGGATTACTTGCATAGGTTACTAAAGGGGTTAATCACAAGTCTTAACAATATTTACATACTTTCACTTCAATGTATCTCACTTCATAGGCAAAGTTAGAACCCCCACCAACGATGCAACATCAATGATCACAGAAGGTGTCCTTGTAACGTGAATCTATATCTATAATAGAATGAGTTGTCTATACTTCCGCGGTACAGATACCATTCTTGCCTAGGTTCCCAGGTATAAGCCTGTGCTCGCAGGTTTACCGTAGCAATCGGCGTTATGGATGTTGCAGGTTTCTCTCTGTCGTAAACATATTAGCCGCGTTATGTGTGAAATAATATTTAAAAACTTATTCATACCCCAATTCTGCTCCTGATCTGGCCGTTTTCGAAAACGTCATTAGATTCAGAAAAACACCAATTCTACAGTTGTATATGGTTTGTTTATTTAGCTTGTTTCCTGTGCAATTTGAGAAATAACCAAGCTGTGCTGCCAATCAGACTTGGGATGTCTCGTGGTTCTGATAGGCACCAGATTGTCACCACGTGTAGTGTTGACCCGGCTATATACCATTACAGGCAAGAGGTAGCAGGTCAAATGCTCTCTCACTGTAAACATCTGTCAATTGACAAGCTAGTAATTTCATCTTTCATATTTATTTTCTAATATATTATTAACACGTTGCTAATAATAATGTAATTAATTTATTTCAAGCTGCATTGCGTCATGCTTGATATCGCACTGTCTCGATCAGTTCCACTAACTGAGGATTTCGGCATTTTCTGCGAACGTGTACAAATCATAGGATGGTTTGATTTCAAAGTATATTTTATTGAAAATGGAATCAATATGATGAAACAAACGGGAAGCACTTATCGTGGGTAGGGGATACAATCGTATACTGGTTAAAGACTGGGTCAGCTTCAACGTGTACTTGTACCCCAGCTCCTTACTCTCGTCACCTACTCCAAGTAGTCATAAGTAGGTCTAGCTAGTACAATGAATACATATCTTGTCAGTTACCAGCATAAATAAATGTTCCAGAATATCCCATGTAGGCCTATACTACTGATTCAAATTCCGGTATTTCCAATGAGTAGTGTCGAGTCAAATACCAGCTGTATATCCAATGCATAATACTGATTCAACTTCCCGTATATCCAATGTTGACACTGGCGTGTATAACAGATATCCTATGTTGACACTGACGTGTATAGCAGATATCCAATGCTGACACTGGCATGTATAACAGATATCCTATGCTGACACTGGCGTGTATAACAGATATCCAATACTGACACTGGCGTGTATAACAGATATCCTATGAGTTGTTATATGGATCTAAAAACCACTTCAGGACATGACCTTTGACCTCTAGAGTCTCATTAATTCCCTGAGGTGTTGGTGTCCTGTTGACGAAAGGAAATATATCTTGGAGGACAGAACAAGGGACGGACTTCCTTAGCAGCGACGGCGTGGACCTCTCGTCACGATGGTTGTAAACATTAGACTCACACACATCTGGCTTGTAGTTCTGTAGTAACACTGACTGGGAATCTCTGGGCGCTAGAACCATCATATCCATGAAAGGGCGCATTTTCAGTGGAAATATCCGTGTTTTATCATACACAAATGTATTGGAGAATTTCGAATCTATATCCCAAATATGAGTGGAGTTCTCATTGTAGAAGCTGATGTCGAGGAATGGCCAGCTCCACGTATGTCCTCTGATAGGCCGAGATAGCACAGAGTAGAACTTCCACCTCGCCTTTTGTTTGACATCCAAGAAGTACTGAGGCTGTAGACTGTTTAGAACTTTGTATATACGTTGTCTCTGTTGCCTAGGAACGATGATGTCTACGTCATCATCCCATGGGACAACCCCGTGATGTCGGACCGAACCCAGGAGACTGCCGCCATACAGGAAATAGAGCAAGGCATTACTATCCAGCAAAGTTCTGACCAGATGAAGAATATCTGACAGCAATGCTGACTCTTTTACTGTCATTGCAGGGCGAAATGATTGCAGAAGTTTCAATATTTTCGCTTTTTTCATAAGGATGTTTTTGTTATGAAACAATCGCGGTGGAGGCTGAAATATTGGGTACTGAATATTGGAATGCACTGGATTGGATCTGTCTATGGAGTCTGAAGAGGCTGTGTGCGGAGACTGGCGGCGACTGGTAGACTGTGAGGTCTCCACAGCATGATCTGACCCTTCTCTCAACATCCACCCAGAGTACACACACAGGAAGTTAGTGACGACAAACACCACAAGACAGGTCAGCATCCTCGTCCTCGGTAACGACGTCGGCAGCATGGTCCATAGAACCTTCTGTGATGACGCACAGTACTTCCAAACACAGATCTTGACGCACAACCGTGCTGTATATTATATATCAGCTAGATGACGCACATCTGTGCTGTATATTAGAGAGCATCTAGATGACGCACATTTGTGCTGTATATTAGAGAGCATCTAGATGACGCACAATTAACACATATATTGTCGATATCAGCAAGGTGCCATACATGTAGTGTACATCAGCTCTACTTTATAGTGACACAGCTTTTGGTGAAACAACACAATTCCCATAATACAGTACCACCTAAAGGCATAGTGGAGTTAGCACTGGGCTAGTATATCGAGTATAATCCAATGCTTAAAGTAGCATTCTTCATAGTAGTCAGGTCACACAGTTTTAATTTGATTTTGATGAGAATCAGTCCACTTCAGGAAACCGCGTCATTCCACTTGGATTTAGAGTAGAGTTGTACGCGTTCACTTAACGTCGGTGACAGCAATAGACTTGATCTCGTTGTAAATCTATGACGTCTTTCCTACAGGAGTCTTCCTGAGTGTGTTCCTGGTCTCATACATTACAGCGGAGTACAGATCTCACGTAGATACTACTGGCACTACACAATGCACATTTCCCCCCATTCCGTGCACAGTTCCGCGTTCTGTTAGCATCGCCTGCTGGCGTCCGCCGCTTATGTTGGCGTGAAGCAGACGACTTGTTGCGATCACGTGGGGTCATATGTTTAAGATATTCACGCACAGGCGTGACCGTACCAGCCACAGGGCCTGCAGAATGGGAGATCGGGTAATTATTCACAAGGCTTACATTCAGGGTGCGTTATAATCATAGTATAGCACTATTCAAGACGTGAAAGCTGCAGTAACTGTCGTAATAATAGTTCTCTATTTGTGAGTCTTGTTGATCTATTTCCTCAGAAAACAAGGAATTTAAAAGTTAAATATTTACACAGAACCCTCGTTTCGTTGGAGCGTCGTATTACAAGTTCAACTTTCGTCCAGGTACCTTTATATACGTGACCTTTGCTGAAGTCTCCTCGTTGTCATCACAGACATGGGGCAGTTTGGTCCGGCCAATAACTCAGAGCGCCACTTACTGGGAGACGCCACAGTGGACACATTATTTGCCACCAAGCTGAAACCACCGTCCATAAACGAAGTGTAAACACTTTAAACTATGTACAAGTGTAGATTTACATAAGTAGAATTGGAGCTACATGATTAGATTACACTTCAAAGAAGGCGACGACGGAATTGCGATAAGAATACGTGTTTCTTTGCTCTTGGAACAGTATTAAGTCGTACGTTTAGATATGTCTACAATACGTACTTTAAATAACTGCATTTAAAATCATGTTCCTTCAGATGCTTACCGCTTTTAACTTCTCAACATGTTTTCTAAATTTTACTTCATTAGACGGGATTTCAGTCGAGTTGTGGAATTAAAGCGGCATTACATGAACGAAGAGGTAAAATACACACACAACATGGACGAGTCTTTCATCGCCATTACAACCACCATCTGCACACAACAGGTGGTGAATCAGTAGATCAGGTAAACATATAAATACAGCCCCTCTGCGCCGGGAAGAACATACACGATGAACGCCAGTGTTGGTCTTCTCGCCGCCACCTAAGTGGCACCTTGTAGTATATCATTTAACAGGAACAACAGCCTCCGTCACGGATTAGCACATATACACTCATTTCACCCAATCGGATAAATAGATGCAGGCTTGAATTTCTGTAAAGTACTGTAGAGGCGGACCATGCTTATTATTATATTATACGTTGTCTGAAATTCGTGTTGCTATGCATATTTGGTTCATACCTATACTCCGTATATATAGCTTGATATAATCAAATTATAACGAACCAAAGATATAAGTATTCAAAACATGCACGTGTATATGTCCTGCCCTACTCTGATACACACGTGCATTGTCTACTTAATGAGTGAGTGAGTGATTATGGAGTTTAACGTCGCTGCGGGAATCGTTCACCCATTTGCGACGGTTAAACATTGAATTATTTTACTATATGCGTTTTAAAAATGAAGAAGCATGAAAAACATGCAAAAAAAGTTAGTTAAAACTATGCACATGATATATAGCAAGATGAATAGTAAAATTATGTATTTGATTTAATAGGTTGATGTAGTTGATAAGTAATTTAAAACCTTCCATATAGACCAATTGCCTTTAAAAATGATAAGATTTGATGACCAGGGACCTGAGTAAATAAATGCTTTAGGTTTGGCGATGAATAAAACCTCGGGCGACTGACGTCTGCTCGACGTACATGGGAAAGTTTACTTGCACTGCGGGCAAGCTATTTTTTAACATATAGTACGCTTGGTGCTTTTGATTTGACCGCTTGTCCAGCACTTGACCAGTTTAGCCATAGTGGTGACTGGAGTGACTCAGATTAGTAGCAGAATTTTACATCACTCATGGATAAATATGTAAATGAGCGAGTGAGTTATTGTTTAACATCGCCGCGGGAATCTTTCACCCATATGGGACAAAAAATATTACATTTAATACATTTAAGAATATTACAATGTAGTTTTATTTATTTTAAAATAATTGTGGTTTAAGTCCGTGTAACAGAGGATCATGCCGATCCTGGGATTCAAACCCGAGGTTCTGGATTGAGAAGTCCAACTCTCTACTGAATGAGCCTCTGTTACAACCACTTTCAATATTGTTTTACTTATATCACGGCTTGTCAGTTTACGACAGGAAGAAACCTGCAACAGCCGTAGCACTGTTGCAGTTAACCTGCAAGCATCGGCTGGTACTGACAGACCAAGGACGATAACTGCATTGCCAATGTACTGACAGCGCATCCTATCAGAAAAGTAACGGACAGGACTTGAACCCAGGCTTTTGGCTCCTAAGTCTAAAATGTTCTACCATTGTGCTACCACCCACCCCACTCTGAGTAATTAATATCCAATCCTAAATACAGATGGTTTTTTTTCTGCATAACACAAACCTAAATCTTTCTTGTTACAAAAATCTATCAACAGTTCGGCAATCTCTGTTTTGATCGCGATCTTGGCATTTTCGAATATTGGCCTCAGACTGTTTTCATTGGCTGACTGGATCAAGATGCAGTCGATCGTGTTCACGATACTCGGCTCCAGAGAGACTTTCAACGGCTGAGAAATAGAATGGAATGGCAGGTAAGTATTAACATGAACATGTACTAGTGCTGTTAACCCATGTAAGGCAAAAACATTTGGTCCAAATGTAAACAGAGTCATGAACATAGTTAGAACATATTAATGTGATTGTGAACCAGCCCAGACCAGTACGTCAATAGTGGTCAGCTACTTTGTTTAATTGTAGGTCATTATGTAGTAGTCGTCGTCGTCCAAGCTGAACTTAATCAATTGAGCATCTCGCATAACAACCACAATCATAACAACCCCTATCATAACCACAACCATAACAACCACAATCATAACAACCACAACCATAACAACCACAATCATAACAACCACAATCATAACAACCACAATCATAACCACAATCATAACAACCACAATCATAACAACCACAATCATAACAACCACAATCATCATACCCCATTTACTTCTTTGTCAATACCTGAATGTTGCAGTAAACCTGCAATCACCGGCTGGTACTGACAAGACCAAGGATGATAACTGCATTGCCACTCTACAGACATCACATCCTATCAATATGGTGTCAGAAAGGTAACTTTCGTGAACATTGATGCCGGGCGCCCGGGGCGGGAGTTGAACCTGGAACCTTTGGCTCCGAAGTCCAACTGTTCTACCACTGCGCTACCAGCTGCCCTACTAGTAATAAGTAGTATTAATAAAGTGTAATTTATGATTTTGTAGATGTGACAACTAACAGGTCAACTAACCATACAAGTAACAGGACTAAAGTTTTAACAACTGAGAATATTGTGTACTTGAAATTGCATCTATGTACTCAATAACGTTCAGAATGCATGAATTCACATGTTCACTCATCCTAGGTGGGTTGACATACGTTCAGGTTCATTTAGGATGAATGGGTCCATTTAGGATGAATGGTCCTGATCGTGGAGATTTCAGAATTGATATACATCTTTGAATGATGTTATCACGGTTGATTTATGCTTTGGATGAATAAATCATCACCTCTTTCACACACATCATTGGGTCGTGAGTCAAACATCCTATAGCCTAAGCTTGTTGAATGATGACCTATGCTTGTTGAATGCTGAGAATTTAGCTCTGAATGGAAAAGAATGTTGTGGACTTTACGCCAAAATTGACCATAAATTAGAATTATCGCTAAGCTTTAGGATAAACTAAGACTTTGCATATGATAACAATCTGTAACTTCCTAAAAAAATATGTTATATATCAACAGAGTTAACAATGTGCCAAAATAATACAAGCTTTTGATATATTAGGACAACATATATTAGGATATATTAGTGGTACATTTGTAAACAATCATAGACTATAGTATTTATAAGTTAACATAATGGGTATTGTTATTTATCATTTACGCACATCGTATCTCATGTATAATTCATGCAATACAATGACTCACTGTTAATGACATACTAATGATTGTATCCTTACATATAATGTGTATATTATATATTTAGCATAGAAGGTGCTTGTGCTACAATACATTATGAATGCATAACATTAGACCTAGCCCCGAGGTTACCAAACTTTGTTTATTGATGCTCAGCTCAAATATATTTGGATTTGTGAACATGAAATCATACTCAAAAGTACATAGCTTCAGAACACAGACTCAGCTTTAATTTAATATTTAAAAAGTACAATGTTTTATTATACTATTTAAAAAGTAACTGTTGTGTACAACGTTTTTATTATTCTATTATGTACAATGTTTTATTGTTCCATTTGTTAAGCACCAAATTAACTAACTAAATTAATTAATTATTATTCCATTTAAATTTTGGAAATATTATGTACAATGCTTTGTTATACTATTTAAAAAGTAAATATTATGTACAATGTTTTATTATTATTTTAAAATGAAATATTATGTACAATGCTGATCACGATGATTGTTCTGTTTACTTTTACCTTTCCAAAGCTGGAACATTTACAGTATACAAGAAATTATTCAAATTGAGTAGCGTTTGACACAAAGCGATTCCATTGACGCTGGTTCCATACCTGCAATGTTTCAGCTGGCAACGAGTAATAGGCTAAACATTTAGTGTAAACAGCACTGTCTGGGACGCCAGGGTTAACACTGGTTAACCAGCGTGCTAAAGCCCCGTGCTATGCAGGTCTGCATTTTTGGCAAGGGACCATTTGTTGATGTTAAGTTCGAGAGTTTGCTCTGGCGATTTGAAGCCGGAAAACAAAGTTTCCTTTCTCTTTATCACAGATCGCTACATTAACTTTGAAGCATGCTCTGTATGCAATGCTATATAGAAGGCATGCTCAGGAGTGGACAGTCGACGTACAATCGTCGGAATACACGTGGGAAAACATTGTTGAATCAAATAATTTGTACCGTATCTGGTTAATTTGAAATGATTTATAGTTCCACTTCAAAATTACATGCTAAAAGCATGTTTTAAATTTGAACTGTTATTTTGCTATCTGTGTATGATCACCAAATGACACAGGGTCAATGTGTCTGTAATATTGAGAATGTCTGTCTTTGGAAATTGTTGGAACTTTGAGGTGAGAGATGAGGTCGAAGAGATGACCAGAGTTGTTATTGGAGGTTGGTGATGATGTTTGGGTCGTAGGGTGGGTGGGGATTAGTCTAGGTGGATGGAGGCGTGGTAGGTGGGTGGTTGGGTGTGTGTGGAGAGTTAGGAGTGGTTTGAATTTGAGCCATTTTTGGGTAATGGTGATAGTGTATCATACAGTCTTGTACAAAATTGCTCATATCTTTCATACGAAATAAAATGTATGGTATCAGTATGAAATGGTTATTGTATAATGTATTGAGAACCATTGTTAACTTATTGTGTACGCATGCATCTTCTATTAATCATATAGAAATGGTCTCATCTCAGTTTGCTATTTTAATGACAGTATTTTAAGTTGTGGGTGAATTTGAAATATTCCCACAATGTTTAGCATGAAATCAATTAAGTTGTAAGATATGAAATATTGAAAGTTGTAGATAAGGCAGTGTTCGAATTTAACCCTCTCTCTGCTGGATTAGACACATACCCTGCTCTTAAGGGCATCTCCGTTGCCTACAGCATGGAGAGGGTTAATGGAGGTCCTGAGGTCATTTGAAACGGTATTTGTGGGACCCCTTGGAAATTACAGATTTGACCACAATTAACATTGGGCCTATGGAGAATGACCTCCATGTTAGTTTCCTAATTTCTAACACTGTAAAGTATATTCATTCATTCATTCATTGGTCATCACCAATATCATCAAATCAAGATAGTTGGTGTATCTTTCTAAAATCAACTGAAGGATAGTGCATATAGGCGATTGATTCATCAGAGAAAAAGTTAACAAAGTAGACATGTCTATTAGTGCTTGATCACATTGATGTGAGATACAGTATTTTTGTTGAAAAGTTAAGCCGCGTGATGTCCATTGATACTTCTTCTGACCAGATCGGTCGTGTGAACAGATAATCCCCCTCACATCTCATCTGATTTACACGGTCCTCGAGGGAATGCCCCACCCCCCCCACCCTACTTGAAGGACATCTCTGTCTGATCCCTCACGATCCTCAGAGAGTCCTTGGAGAAGGACATCTCAGCTTGAATGAAGGACATTGTATAGTAGTGACCATCTCATTGAGTGATTACAGGGCATTATGGCCTTGTAGAACGCCCAAGCGATTTATTGATCAGAAATGATGCTTTATCTGTGGTCCCTGGGAGCGAGAAGGTTAAGATTTATACAGACATGATGGACGTGGTAGTGAGGCACCGTGGAACTATTTGAGGAGATTAATTAAGGCATAGTTTTACCTGATTATTAGCATATACTACTTACTAGGGGCATCTATTGTTGTCCCTGGGAGTGAGAAGGTTAAGATTCATACCGACATAATGGACATGGTATTGGACATCTCTACCAGGGAAGGGTCGAACTCTGAGCTACGCTGACTCCGTTTACTAAACTTCCCAGAATACAACCCATTTATCCGGCTGGTAATTTGTACCCTGGCAGCAGAATGAGGTGTCTTCCCTTGTGTCTAATTTGAAACCAACCAATCAAAACATGCGTTATTAACAATCCTGATTGCAGAATGTAAACTAATTGTAACCTGATTCCCAACATGAAAACTCTTAGATTTAAGAATATTTGCCTTCGTTTGTGAGTCGGCAACTGTGTCGAACGAATTCTCCACTCGACAGTACTTGCCGCCATTGTTGTTGTGACTGACAAAGTAGGTGGAGCTTATACATGTTAGGGCAAATCTGATTGGACTGTGAGTGCCGACAATAGCACTTTCATCTCGCTGTGCCAGCAAATCTGACCCTTGAAGGCAAGGGATCTAACATAGGAGTTAGATCACGTGGCCCAGGGAAGATGGATTGTGAGGCACATTGACGGTGGTTGATGAGCCATTTCATTAAGGCATCATAGTTTTACCTGATTCTCAGATACCAGGGGTGGGTATTGGTATTGTACGTTGACAGCATGTTTGGAAACGAGGTATATATATATATATACACACACACACACACACACACATACACAGTAGAAGATGGCTGGAATTGATGGTAGCTTACCGTAATTACCCTAATAATTCGAACAGGAGAAAATAATTAATTTTGTAGCTGTTCGAATTATTAGAAAAATACAAAATATATAAATGATCAATGTTTGTATTATTAAGGACAATCAAATTAAAGTACAAAATATGGTTGTAAATTAAATTGTTAATAAATGAAGGACTTTAAAGAAATGTATTTAACTTTTTTTATATTGAAAAAAAACTAACTGTGTTTTTACGGTCGGAAATTAAAAAATATTTTCAGCGATTAATTTAGGTATTGGAACTATTAGAAGGTTCAAAATTATTAGGGTAATTATGGTACACTGCAGCTAGCTGGCTTTAATGTCAATGTAGGCAGTGTGATTACAGCTCTGTCAATCTAGGAGTCTTGGCATTAGATATAGCTCCATGCACTGCATTGTTTGTGTACATCACAGCCCAGTTGGTATGTAATCTTCTGATAAATCTATGCTTCATTACAGTCAGAGAGAGTTGGGACGTTTAACATCCATTATCATCAGTTAATGTTTACCTGGGAATTGCTGCATTTCAGGAAATAATAATGACATTAATTCTGTTCCTCCGTCAGTTTATAATGTCCTGGAGTTGTTCTGTTCTTCAACTGAAAATTCTACACTGTACGTTGACAGCATGTTTGGAAACCAGGTAATTGAAAATATGGAGTGAGTGACTTGTTGGTTAATGACACTGAATCTTTCTTGTCCATACATGCCAACTGGAAATATGGTCATTTATACTTCATAAAAAGTCAAACTGGACACTGAACATGCTTGAGTACTTCACCATGTACACAAGGAATTAGAAATATAAATAGTTAATGACTTGTTTGTTAATGTCACTGAAGAAATCTATTGTACAAGTTGATCGGAAATATTGTAATTTATTCTGAATATTGGACATTTTAGAAGGGTGCAGTTGTTCCACTTTTATAAACTGTCATGATTGTTTGGAAATATTTGCTATGACAAATGGTTCCCCATTGTATGTTTTTTTCCCCCACAATATCAAACACTGGTAGTAGAAATGAACCTGTGTATTTCCATGGGAGCACTTAGATAAATAATTATCAATATTGATTCCGCAAATGGATTACTAAACATGGTGTATTGAAGAATAATATTCTGAATATTGTGAGTAGTTTAAAATTAAATGTCTTCCCACATCAAAGAAATGTTCACTTTCCATACACTATGATAACATGCAAAAAGTTCCACATGCTTTTTTATATTTGAGGTTTTTAAAATATTTGAGCCTTTGTACATCAATTTAGCAGATTTAGATTTTCCAACTAACATATACCAGGAACCTGAAAGAAATTTAACGAGGTTCGAAACTCGAGAAACGTAACTAGCCCCGAAAGTGTAATTCTTCTATTTATCAATGGAATAATAGCCAAAAAAGGTCGAGAACAAAGCAACCAGACTTGAACAAAGGTCTCCAGTGGTCGGTCTGTTGGCCAGTAATTTTCAACCACTGAATTGCTACGATGTATTATTAATAGTGTTTGCTGATGGAAAATAGTGATGGGACATTGGAGTGTGTCTGTTGGACATGGAGATGGCAAATTGGAGCATGGCTGTTGGGACATGGAGATTGCACAATGGAGTATGACTAACGGGACATAGCCGAAACATGTTTAGGCCTTGTCAAAGACATTAATTTTAAAGACAATAGCTTACTAATTTGTTTATCATTTATTTTGTGCATTTTTGTGTTGGCACTTTTTCTAAATTTGTAAAAAGATATTGAATGATATTTATAAACATGATGTCAGGAAATGGTGTCTGCCAACCTCTGTAGCTAATATAATCTCAACAGTTTTTGCAGTCCCATGGGAGATGCCCTCCTTCACCACCTGTCCTTAACCGATGTCCTTAATCGAGTCAGGAACTGTTCGTGTCTTGGTTCCTGCAGTCCGTACGAATTGTATGGACTGCAGGAACCAAGACACTAACAATACCTACAGCTAGGTGCATTCCCATGGGAGATGACCTCCTTCACCACTCAAGCCTCTGACATTACTGTGAACATTGAGTCAGGAACTGTTGGTGTCTATTGGTTCCTGCAGTCCCCAAAAATTCCTGCAGTCCCAAGAGAGATGCCATCCTTCACCACCCAAGTCTCTGACCAATGCTGTGAACATCAAGTCAGGAACTGTTGGTGTCTATTGGTTCCTGCAGTCCTTGCAGTCCCTAAAAATTCCTGCAGTACCAAGAGAGATGCCATCCTTCACCACCCAAGTCTCTGACCAGTGCTGTGAACAATTGGTTCCTGCAGTTCTTCCAGTCCCCACAGCTAGGTGCAGTCCCGTGGGAGATGCCCTCCTTCATGACGCCCAACACTACCGTGTGTCGGGAATGTTAATAACCTGCACTCCTTCCTTTCCTCCAGCGCCTACTGCTAGTGCTGGAGCTTGGGTGAAGCAATCTGGGGGCGTGAGGCAATCCGTCACCATTGATTTCTATGCCACTAAGTTAATAAAACAATTTTAATATCGGAATTGATGCCAGATTAGGATGTACGCCGGTGCAGCTAATATCGCCTTCATCGGTGGCGTTCATTATCAAGCTGTGGTCACTGGAGATGATAATTGCTTGTCCCGTGATGCTTGTCGCTTGTTACAATTAATTGGCGTACATTGGCAGTGTTTATATTCACATTGATTGATGGATAGTTGCTTATTTCGCCATCAAAGAGATGTTTCCGGACGATTTCGACACAGTGACTTGGTCCGCTCTTTGATGAGCCAGTGCCTTATTTTGGAGGGGTGGGGGTGAATTTTGGAGTCGGCGCAGACCCATCGGCACGATACATGCCCCGCGTACGCGGTCGGCTGAATGCATTCACTGATTGGTGGATTATTTGCTTGGGTCGTTGTTATATGAACCAGAAATAGCGACACGTTTTTGATGTAATGACCGATCGCTCGAGTTGATAGGAGAATTCAGAGACAATGTGCTGGTACATAATGCAGTCGTCATAATTAGAATGCCTCCAAGTGTAATCAGAAAACCCTCATATCACTTGATAACGGTTCAGTGTATTTTATCGTGATCATTAATGTATTTTAACCATGAGCCCTAATGGAAATTCAATAATTATCTTAATTTCAAATACTAATAATAAAAGGAAATTTATAGCCATTTCAAAGTCTGAATTGATGAATTTCTGGCTATTTATTTATGCACATTTGTCACTTCAGACAATAATCTTCAACAAAATCTTCGTCAGTTTTGGAGGAGTTGGGGAAACCATATTTCAAAAGCAACTCTAGATTTACTGGAGAATAAGTTAAAGAATTTCAGCAGCTTTTTTTCATATAAATATAATACCAATCAATATTATTTATGTTTAAACTATTTATTATGACTATGGATAGTCTAGATATACTTATTTCAAAACATATTTCAAAAGGATACACCTAATACCCAGTATATGTAAATTGAATGATTCGGTCGGCGTGGACCAGTGTACCAGGGTTTGTAGAATCGTCACGTCTCGCGTCTCAAGGTTGCGTCGAGATCTCCATTGGACAGTGCTGCCAACATGTGGAGGAAATCAATGGCTGGACATGCTCAGAGCCGGGTTATTTGTCGGCTTTCTCGTCGACCGTGCGCGCACAAATCCGAGCGTACTTTCCTCTGTTATCCCGTACGGACGGAACACTCGTCCAGCATGTCTCGGGACGATTCCAGAGGGGATTTCTCCACGCGGTGCACACGTTCACTTTAATTCATCGCAGTATGTGCTTTATTTAGACTTCATCTGAATGAAGATCGTTGACTGTGAAAATATTAGCTTTTTAAGATGTTCTTGAGAATTGATTGGAATTTTTGGTCATGTTTTCAATCATTTGCAAACTTTATTTGTATACTGACAGTGCAACTTGAATTTTTTTTCGCTTGATAAAAATATTTAGTGACATACATTGTTACTTTATTCTTGTTTAGTATGATAGTATGGGGATGTATAATATGGCATATATTTCTTTAAATATAAGTTGTCGTGTATGGGTGAAATATTCCTGCTGCGATGTAAAGCACTAATTCATTCATTCATTTAAAAACAATATTATTTTGATGAAACTAATGTTTAACATGAAAAGAAAGAACTGCACCAGGGAGACTGCCTGTCTATTGCAATATAAGACTCGTCACCTATTTTTTTCTGTTTTGTCATCTATAACAACGATTTAAAAGTTGGAAGCATTAACAATATTTGCTCTAATCAAAGAAACTTTAACAAAAGTTAACAATGATAACATAACTGTATTATTTAAATTGAATAATGAAAAACCATATTTTAGTTCATCATCATTAATATTTTCCATCGTATATTGACATGCTTCTCCTTTCTTTCAAATTTAACCCTCTCCATGATGAAGGCAACCGGAGATGCCCTAAAGTGCTATACCTGTGCCTAATCCAGCAGGGAAAGAGTTAAATTGACATTGAGACAAACCAGTAGCCAGTCATGTTGGTAAATAACTGACAATTTAAGAAGTGATTTTAGATTTTAATTCTGACTGCTACAATTTTATTGTGATTTTATAACTTTTGAAAAACTATATTTTCGAAATATATCAATAACTCAATGTGAACATTGACTCTATTTAAATATTACTTCCGATTTAGACTCGTTTGCCACTACTGTATTGTGATTTTAAAGCTTTTCTAAAAAACATTTTTGAAATGTATCATTCACACAATGTGAACGTTTTTCACGCTATTTAAAAATTAATTCAGATTTAGATTCAACTGCTACAACTGTATTGTGATTTTAATGTTTTTCTAGAAATGTTTTTGAAATATATCATTTCCGCAGCGTGAATATATTTCATGCTCTAAAGCCCTTGGTCTAGAGGGGTTTATGAGATCTACCATGCTGAAAAGAAGTTAAATTAGATTGAATCGAATGCTTCAACAAACCGAATTAGGAAGGTCAGGTTGTAGAGCCAACGTAATTGCATCAATTTTGTTGGCCTTGCTGTGAAAGAGTGTGGTGGGTTACGCTTAATTGGAGATCGTCATCACGGATGAACACGGAAGTCATCGTGATCCTTGTATAGCACATGTGGACTTCACTGGCGGTCACGTGGTAGCTAGCACTATGTTGTGTATATTTCGCGATTGGTAATTTAAAAAATAATATTTATTTGAAAACTTCCAGGAGCCATGAACAGCCAACTTAATGGCTATCTGAACATGTCTTCCGGTTTCACATACACTCAACAAATTTAATTAAGGGCCAGTAGATTTTGGGGACAAATACATTTAGCGTCATATTATATTAACAACTAAGAATTTCCAGATGTCTGCAGGCTTCAAGTTATAATCAAGAATTTGCAGACACATTGGCACTACATTCCTTAAGTTGAGTTCCGAGATTTGGTAGAAGCTTCCCCAGAAAATATCTCCCTATCCTTAATTAATTTTGCTGAGTATACAATAACAGTATGCCATGATGAACACTGAACACATAGTAGTACATGGAGGTTTGCGGAGAGCAGGTGTTACTGAAGTATAATATATTTTTATTTCTAATTTGGATTTAGCATGTGGTAGCTAGCCCTGTTGTGTATATTTCACGAGCAATCCAAATGGATTGTGGTCTTTGTGAACTTTGATGAAGTAAAATATCTAAAACGATGTTGGAAACTTACCATTGAAATATATTTTTCATCTTCTTTTTTTTTTATTGTATGTATTTCTATTTTTATTTCTGTTTTCCAAATAACTTAATTTTTTTGAAGCATGAAATTTATCATAACCCTTAACATACCTTTAAAATTGAGAGAAATATCTCCTAAAAATAACAGGATATTGTTAATTTCTATCCCCAAAGTGTTTATGTATTAGGAGTTTTTAATTAAAAAGACTTGGTGAAAATAGACCAAATTGTTGTTACATTTCAACGAAGATCAAAGATGGGTCTTTAGGAAAACATCACTTGACCAAAACGAGGTCTGCATAAAGAGTTTAACAACAACTGCTATATCGTACAATTACTATCAATAGTTATTTTTGATGAATTCTAATAAACAATATTATTAAATGTTTTATCAATATGAATTTCAAATTTAAGTAACATTTTTTTGTTTGTTTTGTGACAAACTTGATTCTGGTTCTGTTAATGTAACAGCTCGGCTATTGGCAAAGTGTCATTGCTGATAGATCGCGCCGTTCAAACCGGCCATTAATTTCTATAATACACATTACACGACATTAAGATCTAACGTACACATTAGCATTCCAAGCCTGCGCTTCACGAAAGTTGTACTGTAGTCTGGGTGTAAATTGGTGCCTATGCCATGCTTTTACTGCAGCTGGAAATGACGTAAGCCTTAATATATCACCAGGCCCCAAGATTACAGAATTTTTCTCAGTACGAATTCTTGCTCCTCAAGGTTTTGTTCACAAATCCCCATATAAAATTTGAACATGAGCATGAAATCGCACTCAAAATATTTCGTGATCTCATGAGCCCGGACTACCTTTACGATCCTTTCGCGAAATGCAGACCAGATCTGTTTTCATTAATCTGATGAATAAATTGTGCATGCACAAGGACACTGTAAAGAAGTCAATTTTGGATGCATGTATGTGTGGTCGAAACGCAGTCAGTCTGGGGACGTGAGCATTTTTCTTCACGTTCCTCCATTACCATTTCTTTGAAGATGTGAGATACATTAAATGATGCTCGCAAGACACCGAAAAAAAGAAGGGAATGTGGTCATTCGTTATGATCAGTGAGACGGTCGTGAGTTGCATAAAAGACTGGCATCGTATCCTGGCATTGATCCGCAGATCCAAGTGGGGGAAGGTCGTCACCCAGGAAGAAGATGAGAAGACACAGGTTAGACATGAACTTGTCAGTTACGAGAGTTGGCATCTACCAGAGTACTGGCATTAGGAGAATGGACGTAGATATCTACCATTTAGTACTGACATTAGGAGAGTGGACATAGATATCTACCAGAGTACTGACATTAGGAGAGTGGACATATATATCTACCATTTAGTACTGACATTAGGAAAGTGGCCGTATGACACAGTACTGACATTAGAAGAGTGGATATTTAGATCTACCAGAGTACTGACATTAGGAGAGACATACCAGAGTACTGGCATTAGGAGAGTGGACATAGATATCTACCATTTAGTACTGACGTTAGGAGAGGAGACAAAACAGTACTGACATTAGGAGAGGAGATAAATAGATATACCAGAGTACTCACATTAGGAGAGCAGACATCTATATCTACCAGAGTACTGACATTAGGAGAGGACACATCACAGAATACTGACATTAGAAGAACGGACATATATATGGATATACCAGAGTACTGACATTATCAATTAGGAGAGCAGGTTTACAGGAGAACATTCAATATTCACATTCCCCCGTCTCTAGCTTACAAACCACTTACCACAATTGTTACTGTTTTCAATGTTAAACATTACATTAATAATTGGTTTCACAGAAATCCATTAAGTGTATTAGACAACATGCAGACAACACAATATATTCGGAAACAGATCAATGTGGAGATAGTTGTCCTCAAGTCTCTACTGTTGTCACTGGTCTGAAACACTTGTCCTTTCTAATCTCACGGACGGCGTGTGCTCAGATCAATGTATCGGCTGGGGCCGATGATACAATAACACGATGCGATGCATATTTGTGTATCGGCTTTGCGTATATTTGTGTATTGGGTCATGCAAAATCCATTAAAAACTGGTAATGATAAGAGCTAAGCAAACGTGATGAATTTGCGTACAAATTGAGATTTTTTTTGTCAGGAATGTTGAAAGTAAAGTTGACAATGATTTAGATGAATTGTTGCTCGTTTTTATCGTTATTTATTTATTTATTCTCTCTGTGAATGCCATCGTTGACGGCACTGGACGTAACTTGTTGATATGTTTGTCTTGATTTAGTAAGTTCTAGAATTATTGAAATTGTTAGATTTTTAGGGCTAAAACGACTACCAGATTTTCCTAGTCGACTAGTCGTTTAGTATAGTCGAGTAGTAGTCCACTAGTTGCCTCAAACGTATTTGCGGCGATTGTATTCAACATCGTACATATTTTAAGTCATTTAACAAATCATGTGCATAGGCCTAATTATCTTCCTTGATTATAATTGAACTACCCTCTCCTAAATTTCAGTTTTACATGACAAGTACCGTAATGGAATCTACGTGACATTAGAAAACTAGCATTGTCCTGCATCCAAATAAAAATGCTCACGATGTTCAACGTTGAGGAAATTCCTGCGCACTAACCCATATATGCTTTGTCACCACTCCAACACGGCAGAATATCAAGGGCTGAATTTTGCCATTTTAAATGCATTGAGCTAAATATTATGTGATTTAATGCCTAAGTCTAATCGAGTTGTAAGTTCAGCAAACTTGTACTAATTCTGCCGAAAAACTAGCAGAAGTGTTCGTCAACCTATGCATTATGGTATTCCACGCATACGTTTACGTCGCACATTGGACAGATTGTAAACTTTCATTTTGAGCATGTATCTACGATCTGATGTTGCTGATTTTAAATGGGTAATGTTAATTACTGCGGTTATAAATAACATGCACAAGTATACGCTAAATTTATATGAACTCAATCTGTCAGCAGCTAATCAATGGTATACAGACTAGCCGGACTAGTATACAGACTAGCCGGACTAGTATACAGACTAGCCGGACTAGTATAGACTAGTATACAGACTAGCCGGACTAGTATACAGACTAGCCGGACTAGTATACAGACTAGCCGGACTAGTATACAGACTAGCCGGACTAGTATGGACTAGTATTCAGACTAGCCGGACTAGTATACAGACTAGCCGGACTAGTATACAGACTGTCTGTCACAACTAATCGTCGACTACTTGACTAGTTATTTTAGCCTTATAAATTTTTTAATGTATTTTCCAAGTTGGGGAACTTTTACGCTTTAATTTATTAATGTATGGAATTTTATACTAAAACAAAAATACACTTGTATGTATTTTAAAATAATAATAATTGTTATCCAATTTATTAATTGTTTTATTGTTGTATTAGCTGATTAGAAAAAAACATTATTGTTTTGTTTTGATTGATTTGAATTTTGTTCGGTCATCGTTGTAGATTGTAAAGGAAGAGTTTGAGATTTTATTTATTTATTGAAGTAAATGCTGAAAGATTAGTAATATTACATTGTTGGAAGCAACACTTGACAACATCCTGACAACTACTTTGTTGTTATTATTATAAATATATTTGAGAAACATCTGAGTGTAATTATTGTAATTGTAATTATTTGGTCCATATATTGTATGAATGATGTTATATTTATTTATTATATGTATCCATTTTCTACTTAGGCCTTTTACAATGACAATGTAAACCAATTTCCTCCAGGAAAATAACTATATCTTAATATTATTATTATTATTATTATTATTATTATTATTATTATGTATAACTATTGTCAGCCTATACAATCTTTAATATGATATTCCGCTACGAAAAATTTCAGATTCTATGGTTCAGTGTTCCTAGGATTGATGTGTCCAATACACATTTAGTTTCTGAGCTCCATGGTTGCTGTTTACTTAGTCTGCACTGTCATGACTTTACCCAATAAACGGCTTGTTTACACTCGGCTTATTGCTACGAGCTCAACTTCGAATGAATTTAGCTTTTCCTTACTTTCATATATGGGAGGCGATAAGTGGTGTTAGTGGACATTATGAAAGGGAAATAATCCATAAACGTATTTGTAACACCACGAGTGGCAATCTTATCATCCGGTTACCATTTAACAACATGGGGGTCGTTATTAATTTCTTTGAATATATTCTTCTTTTAACACTGTTTAATGCTTGGAGGTGTACACTGTGTTAATTGAAAGTGAGATATTATTATTATATGGCTTGAATGGAATAGTGCAACATTGGTGCTTTTTCTGTTGTGGTATGGGTCCTATTACTGTTTCTTTGTGGTATGTTATTGGTATATGGTATGAGGTTGTCAAGAAATGAATTTAGGCATCTTGGTGAAGGCCATTTTTCTTTTATTGGATGGCCAGAATTTGATCATGGGCCAAGTATTATTTTATGTATAATAAAATATAAGTATATTATTTTATGTTATTTTATGTTTTATGTTATGTTATGTATGAGTTTGTGAAAGAATTGACTTTAAGATATTATCAGTCGCTCACAAATTCATGCTCAACTCATGGTACACTCAGTTCCTAGATAGCAGTCAAACCTGAACCTTTATGCTTGTAGTCCGACACACCATCATCTGTGCTATTCATGCCCTTGGGCAGGTGGTAGCGCAGTGGTAGAACAGTTGGACTTTGGTTCCAAGGTTCCAGGTTCAAATCCCGCCCCGGGGGCCCAGCATCAATGTTCGCAAAAGTTAACTTTCTGACGCGATATTGATAGGATGCGATGTCTGTAGAGTGGCTATGCAGTTATCATCCTTGGTCTTGTCAGTACCAGCCGGTGTTCGCAAGTTTACTGCAACATTCCCCCTGCCCTAAACTGACAAGTCATGATATAAGTGAAATCATCTTGAAAGCGGCTCTAAACCCCAATACAAAAAAAAAAACAGTGTCAGAACTACACCTAGAGTTGAGGTGAATTTCTTCATCCTGGAATCTTGTTTACTGTATCTTTTCTAATATAATAAATATACCTGGTAGTCCGATTACTTATAGTAACAGTATACTTCTGGTAATGGGGTATTAGACCTGTGATTTAGTTCACGAACCACACCTTCCCTTCCCACCTTTCATTACTATACCATTACCTTAGATCAGGTTTCCACTAGTCACTATGACTTTTCATCCTACAAAGGAGTCGTGATATCAGTGACTCAGAATACACTGGCCTGGGGCCCAATTGTTCAAAGCATTTGTTACTTTTAGCTACCATAACCATTGATTGAAAGTCAGATTTTATTCACAAGTATTGTAGAGATCTCAATAAGTGTTTCATGCAATGGACGTACACTTGTAGGTGGTCCCTAATATTTAACTTACAATCAATGGTAGCTATTCATGTTCTGAGCAATTGGGTCCAGTACGTTCTGAGCATTTGGGTCCAGTACACTTGATGCTTGCTGATAAGTTTTTATTGGTATTTGTTCTTGTAGTAATGGTCCAAGACAGTTAGTAAAGTATTTCAGTAACCAGTAAAAATCAGCTGAATATATATATCTATACTACATAGTTGTACTTATGCAGCAAATTCCAGAAAAATTTCAGCTAGTCCCATTTTTCGCTACCACGCACGTCAGCCAGTCTACGTTTGACCGCACGGTTTAACCGATGTGTGAGCGTACATGACTATATCACAATACTGTAATTAAAACTGTTGTTTGGTATCAGGTGCTCATTTGTTAATGCTTTTATATTGGGGTTTTGAGCTGCTTTATATCCTTATATCATGGCTTGTCAGTGTAGGGCAGAAGCAAACCCACAACATCCATAGCTCTGATTGTTGCAGTAGACCTGTGAGCACTGGCTGGTACTGATGGATCAAGGATGACTGCATTGCCATGGCACATCCTATCATGTTCGCATAGGAAATGTTACTTTTGCTCCAGGTAAAATGGACTTTTACCATCCCTGGTTCTATCATCTACACCAGTTACGTGCCCTCATTTCCTGCGTATATCTTGCTACACTGTATCACCCACGAGGCACCAAATTGTGAGTTAAGCCGCACCAGAAGATGATAGCCCACGGCTTGTTAGCTCGAATATTAGAGATGATACCACGATCACAGAATAGAATTGCAAATTTGAAGAGACAAAATATAGAACTGTTTGAAAATTCAGATTTCAATGGCTCGGTTGACTCGATCATTTTAATATGCATTATTGTAAGTAGGGAAGTGAACATGTTAATGTTATAACTCATATCACCTCAAAATTCATGTTTTTAATGTTTTGCACATGGACTATATACACAGTAAGGTATGGTACCACATACTGTGCAAAAAAGAAACCCTGATTTTTAGCTAATAAACAGTCCACAATTATTTTTAGGGGTTAAGTCTGTTTAGATACATGTATACCTTTAAGGCACAGTCTGTAAACAATGAAATATCTCTGAAAATGATACAGA
>JAUTBT010001170.1:0-10812 GCA_032361225.1 Lepetodrilus schrolli | reverse complement strand
CCTGACAGCCTCCCCCTCTCACTCTCTCTATCTTTCGCTCACTCTCTCTATTGCAAGCCCCCTGACAGCCTCCCCCCTCTCTCTCTATCTCTCTCTCACTCTTATTGCAAACCCCCTGACTGCCCCCCCCTTCTCTCTATAGCAAACCACCTGACAACCCCCCCTCTCTCTATCTATCTCACTCTCCCTATTGCAAACCCTCTCTCTCTCCTCTCTCTCTCTCTCTCTCTCTCTGCCGATGCTTTGTGGACTAACCAACAGTTGAGAACTCGTATTTAACCTAAATCTTCAGCATATTTGACATAAATCAAGATTTGCGTCGTAGTGTGAATATTGTGGACAAATTTCTAGCTCTCAGAAGGCAAAATGAAGCACAGTGTTCTTAGCTGTCCAATTTCGATGTAAACATTCTAAGTGCCATTGAAGACATGCTGATCGAGCATTGAATACATACAATACGTGCAAATAGACGAGACTATAGGCGATCAAGCATGATGGCATGCCTCGCCATTGATCTTTCTTAATCACGTCCATTGTAATTGCCCCCGGACAGTACCTAACCAGCATCTCTCCAGAGCACGCTTTCAATATAGCCTCATTATCCTGGTCCGTCCATAAAAAAAACAGCAATACTCCGCATTCATGTACTCGCACTGTGATTTTTTGTTCATCCTTAGAAGAAGGAAAAATATCTATAGCAGTCAAGCTGTATACGATAAGAAACCATTGAATGTCGAAATGATCGATTCAGCGATGAGGATGTTGAACACGGGTCAAAAAAACAACTTACAAGCCATCTCTTCAGTGTTATCGGATTGATGGTGAATTCTATAACTAAACCCAGCTCGTGGTACATGTGTTCTAGCAGACTGAGCATCTAGAATGAATAGAAAAAGCATACCTTGTTAGCAAACATCTGGAATTGAAGTGTGATTGCAATGACTTTTAATGGAGACAGAAGTTGGAGAAAACAATTTGATTATAGATATAATCTTAGTTCAAATTAAATTAAATGTAAACTTCTTAGTATAACATCTTGATGCTATAATCTTAGTTCAAATTAAACTAAATATAAAAATGTTAATTAGTAAACTTTATAAAGCATTAATAGTGTTCAGTCTTCTTTCATATTTCTAGATTCCACAGACGCATGTCGTATATTAGGGCAAGAATGAATCCTGTGTTTAAGCTAGACATTCAGCAAGGGTCGAACGACATCGTATCAAACCAGGAAGGGGTGCTGGAACGTTGTTTATATATACCCAAACATCAACAGATAACTCATAACTCCTAACCATAAAATGTAATGTTCTTCATGGGCAAAACAAGTCTATATAGAACAGACCCATGTTTAAATGCCAACAATTTTCACATGTGCTAGTACAGTTTGTATATAGCATGCCCGTACACGACTTTCGCTGCCGACCCGATGTCATTTACAAGAACCCAGCTTGTTCACCATTACCTCGTTTGGCTCCCAATGCCACATGTCGAACGTAGGCTGCTTTAAATAATCTATGGTCTCCTGCGACAGGGTATACTGTAAGCAAAATATACCAGTCATTATAGTATATTTTGGTATATTTCTGGGACAACTGTTCAAAGGTCCCGATGCCATCGTTTTGTGTCTATCGATTCCCAATAAAAGCTATTGTCTCTTGATATACTTATACTTGTACGATAAAAAGATCTAAGTACAGACGATTTCTAATTTGTTCATTTATCGAAATATATTTCGATTTACATAAGATTTCGATGAAAGTAGTTTTAATTACTGGGGCATCAGCTCTATACGATGTCTTTAGAAATTAATCTTGATGTATGTACCATTTCAAATGATAAACTTAGTATGTTTGAATAGAACAATGCTATATCCGATAATATCGTTCAACACAAAACGATTGCAACATGTATTGTTAATGGTTCCACAAACGTTAATATCAAATAATATGAGATCGTTGTTTTTATACTACAAATTATTATTAATTGCAAGTAATTATAAAGTAATTTCCATTTCATAGAGGAAGCTCTTGTAACCGGATACTTCTTAAATTTAGCATTATACTCAAGATTAATTAATCATAAAACAATTTGGAAGTTCGCTCTATGAAATATTTTGAACCATGCAAACTAAAAATAATAGTATCATATATATGGCAATATAATACGAGAACAAATTAAATTTGGATAGACAGGGACATCTGATAAAACAAATACTTCCTTCACCTTTTCCTCGTAGAAAATGATTGGTTCCCTTACCCAATCAGTTCCCAGTGCTATCACAGTACCATTCAAAGTGGAATTTCCTCAGTTGGGGTCGCGAGATAAATACATGCCAAACTTCACAGTAAAATGTGTGTCGGAAAATCCATTTTGAATACATCGTGATCGGCGATTCGGACTGGTAGACTGCTGCCCTTCCTGAGTGGAATCACTGGACCGTTTGTCAACGATGACGTCTGTCAATATCTGGGTGTTAGTCTACTCACTAATGTATACAATATATGCTGACGGATCCAATTCCAATTGCAGTTTAATTGCTCTACAATGATATTATTTGTCTAATGTAATATTGTTGTATTTTCTATGTATAAGAACGGTACTTATACAAACCGAATTGGCTTTTGTGTCAATCCTTTTGTTTCGACAATAATATATATATATATATATATGTTTAAACCATTATCTGAATAAAGAAACATCCTGACGTTGTCTGTGAAGCAACGAGTATATACTGTGTATTTTTAGACTATAGAACAGAACATAATACGAAAGTATTAATGAATTTAAGTCGTATTACATAAATATAGTGTTACAATAGAATAAAACTAATTTAGTTGTTAATGATAACTACTGTTTGATTGATTAAATCAAATGTGTATTGAAGATTTAATATTGTATAAAAACGAATTGATGATGTATTTAGAGCGTATGAAGTTGCTGTTGAGAATTGCTGTTGGAATAATAGTATTAGATTCTAAACTATATGTGGCAAAGATGTCGAAGAGAGTAGCACTTTATGCTAATTTGTAAATTTTATTCAGCTCTAAGAATAATGTATCTTCCTAAATATTACTGTGAACATCCATCTGTCTATACATTTATTTCCTTGATGTCTACTAAGAAATCAAAGTGTATACAACAATTAGTTAGATATTTCTATGAAGGATTTCAGCTTAGAAATATGTAATAATATATCCATCCTCGTTATAATATTTTCCTTTGTATAGTCAGAGGCAAATGTGGCTTGTGCTAATATTGTTTTCTGTCTGTGTCTGTTATTAAGATAAAGTAACTAAAGTGTCGTAGTTTTAACATGTCACGAACCCAGTTCAGGGAAAGCAGAGTACCAATCTCAAATTGCCCGCAAATAAGGCGTCCGTGGACAGACGGAAAAGGCGTAGAGTTTCGGTCGCGTATTTTTTTTTACCTTCGCATAAGTCGGTGGAGATTTGACTCTGGATACATTCTTCTCGCTTTCGTCCGAAGTATGATCACTGAGCAGAAGGATATCGCTCAGAAAACATGCATAGATTTACCATTGTCTGAGCTACTCACGGGACGGTCGTAAACACGTTCGCAAGTAGCAACTTAGAGCCAATGAATGCGGGTATTACATGTCACGTGCATATAGCATACATTCGTTTGGCGGAGAAAAAAAAGGTAGGTTTCATGATTCTAAAAATCAGCGGCCGCATTGCCTTTTTGTTGTTGTTGTGGGGGGTGAATGTATCCATTTCATACTATGTACTTGCTATTACGACCGTTGAATACAACTTTTAGTACCGATTTCCTAACTCTAAGAAAGAAGGAGTTTTGAAAGAAAAGACTGCGGTAGCAGGAACAAGGGGAGACAATTCAGGGACAACGGGATACAATGTCAAACTTATGACCATGCAATGAACACAGCGCGTGCAAACAGTGCCAATGTATGCTGTCATGTAAGCAAACAAAACAAACGGGATTTTAATGGAAACTACCCGGATGGGAATCGTCGTATTTCCTGTTACCGTGTATTTTGCTTCCTTTTGTTTTCAAGTCACGTGGTTCACAATCCTCGCGCCCAAATGATCTATTGTTCATACATTATTGCTAGCTAAGCTAATTATCGCCTAAGCATATTATTGTCGATCCAAATACTCTACGATGCCTGCCACAGTCTAGAACAGACTATAAAGTGCGTATATCTACTTGACCTTTATAGCATGGATTCAAATCGTATATGGTCCTTTCAAAGATGGCGCGATATGAACTGTAGCGACACGTGACATGAAGCACGACGGGATTGGACGGATTGGGTCGGATACCGTTTACCTTAGGGTACGAAGGTACATCTCTCTTCAAGCTGATTTTCTTTTCGTCGCTCAAAGAACTATAAAAACGATCGAGATTGTTACCATAAGCGACAGGTCTGTAGAGAGGATGATGCCCAACGTAATGAAATGAAAAATAAGATTGCATAATGTTAGCAACGACACAAATAATAGATTTGAAACATACATCTTTGACAGAAAGGTGGGTTATTTTCCAGAAAGGAAGAAGGAAGTTTGTTTGTCCTCGCAAACCTACAGATATTAAGTAACACGTGGGTTGCGTCACAACAAAACACGACTGTGGAACTGCATAGGACGTCTTTAACACTAGTTATTGTTTCGTAATTGTTTATTTGAGGCGCGTAGCATACGGATCGGAATAGATGTCAGTTGAATCATGCACACCTGTAAACCTGTGTAATTAGCCCAGGGTACCCTTTCTCACAGTTCTCGTATCCACTATGAGACCATAGCTCTCTCGTAAGTGCACGACGGCCATCTAAAAGAGATCGCTACGAGAGTATGAGACCATAGCTCTCTCGTAAGTGCACGATGGCTATCTAAAGGAAATCGCTACGAGAGCATGAGACCATAGCTCTCTCGTAAGTGCACGATGGCTATCTAAAGGAAATCGCTACGAGAGCATGAGACCATAGTTCTCTCGTAAGTGCACGACGGCCATCTAAAAGAACTCGCTACGAGAGTGCTTATGGTCTCGTAGTAGATATGAGAGCTTCGTATAACATTATATATTATGGCAACGTTATTTTAATTTATTGTAGGGACCCTGCAATTGCCATATAACCTTGCTAATTTATGCTCTTTACAGCCTGTAAGTATAGTATCACGAGACCAGCTTTCACTCTAATCAGTGCAATAACCAGAACGCGTCTATGCATATTTGAGTGGTATTCAACCATCTTCGCACTTATAAATAACAATCTAACAATCTTTGACATTAGGAGACATGATTTCACCTCTCTACTAATACTATTGTTTTAAATGGGAACTCATCTGATATTTCTAACTAAATCAATAGATTTGGTCAGTTTCGAATAATTTCAAATTAGCATATCCATAGTTCGTTCCATATTGGTTTGTATTGTGATTCTAGTCCAATAAAGTTTAATAATTCGTTTTAACTAAATTAAGTAAATACTTCGAGCGTTATGGGCATACCTAGTGTGGAGTTTGGCGTTATATAAATGGACATATTATTATTATTATTATTATTAATTTCACGAGATTTCACGACGACATTTCACGAGAGTTTAAATCATAGGGCGGATAAATGGGTCAAATTCTATTTTTAGACATATCCGGTTTAAATTTCCTGGTGATAACCTACGTAATGACATGTGCGTGGCTGTTGTTTTGTTTACGTATACTAGTATTAGATTGTACCCCGATCTATCACGCGTGAACAGCTAAACACATGATGAACACCATGATACATTGAATCGAACAGCAATCTAAGCACACGATCCGTTTTGACGGAGTATTAAGCATTTCTCTCGAGTTTAGTCAATCCAAGATATATTACTCGTGTTTGGTTATCACCGGAACTTGGGGAAATTCGAAAAAATACACCTGACCTACTTATGCGCCATATTATCAGGATACATTAAATAACAACGACGGTGAAGAGTTATGAGTATGAGTAGGTAACATTGCCACGTGACTTGAAGATGTCACTGAAGATAGACACTTTGAAACTAAAAGAGAACAGATATATGACATCTGAATAAACAAATGTCTGAAAAGAAGTCATCATATTTTCAAAATAGTCATACGAATTCTAGAATACTATATAGGAGCCAGTACATAATAATGTCAATACAGGTGAATACACGCATGCAAGGTGTTGTTCCTCTTAAATATATGTAGTAGCAATAAAAGTAGGGATTTGGCACACTTTTAAAGGCATACAATTACAGTGTGTTGACAGAATTTATGGTCAATCGTATTTAACTGAAACTATGTACATTTGATTTGTCTACACAAGTATATTGGGCAACAAGTTACATTTCCGCATGTCCTACTGGTATTCACTATTTTATTTTTTTATTATTTCGTGGTGGTGTGTGGTGGGGGTGGTTGGGAACTACTGAAATTATTGGTAGTATATGCTACGATGATGGTGGTATTTTTCTTACTTAAACATTAGGAAATTCAAACCAACTAACGACCTAGATACGTATTCTGTGTTCACTATAATATTCATTATACGGATTTGAAAGAAAACCTATCTTGTTCTTAATTTTTGGGCCATAGTTATTTGATTCCCTGGTTTACGGTTTTTACCACTTTGGGAAATTAAAATTGGGAAGTTAAAAAAGTCGTATTAACCATATTTGGACATGAACAAAGACCGGCAGACAATGGTTTTGAAGTCAATTTGATTGCTTACTGGTAAATATGTAGTAATTTATAACAATTACTGCTATCGACAAGTGGTCTTTTGAAATAATTATGCATGCAAATCTGAACAATTAATACGCACTGGTATTTATAACAATTCACAATCTAAATATTCACAATCTCCAATTATTATTAATTTTATATTTGACCCGACCGATTGGCGAACATATACAATTATATTTATTTATATTTTCGACCGCCACAGTCAAACTTATCACAGAAAACCGGCGAATCAAATAACTATGGCCTTACTATATAAAGATAGACATAAACGTCCTCTAGGTACATTCATCATGCCTGCGTATCACGAAAGGCTGGGCGTACTTTAGACTGGGCGTAAATCGAGGTATATGCCATGTTTTTACTATAGAAGAAATGTACGTATACCTTGATTTATGCCCAGACTAGCGGTACCATCCTTTTGTAAAACTCAGACCGCTACGTGTGCGTGGCTAACTATATGTACGATTACAACATACTAAGTATTTCAATATCACACTCATGCATATCTTTTAGGATACTTAGGTGCATACAGTGTTTCAGCATGTTAATAACACAGGCATATTGTTAATAATCGGCATCATATTTATAAAATAAAAGGAACATTAGATAAATAACAATGATCTTCTTTTATAGAGTTTTAACGACTTGAGATGCTCTTTTACAATTTTATTCTGTGATGGAAAAAAAAAGTTTTATAATTAAAAAGAAAAAAGAGAAGTAGAAGTATATATCAATGCAATTATGCATCATTATTACTCTTAATTATAATTATAATATTGAATACTTTCGCTTAGTTCGTTCTGTTAAGTCATGCATTATTTCTATCGCAGTCACCATTGTATACGAAACAGACACAATCATCCCCAGACCAATAGATCGGAGCCCAGGTTTACAAAGCACAATTTACATTATTAGTCAATGTGATAGACATATACCTTGCGATGATTGTAGTGGAGATGTTCATTCTGTTATTAGACAGAAACTAGCGCGAGCGCCAATCTCATTGAACATGCTTCCGTTCCAAGCAGAGCTTATACTCGACCATATTTTAACACCATGTCATATAAACCATTTACAATATAATGTATCTGTTAAGTAATTTATACAGTTCAAGTTGTTTTATGGACAAATATTAAATCTTTCTCATCCACATTTCTAATCCAAATTTTCGATTGAGGATACACAAAACCACGAACATTATAATACAACTATTGCCTACAAAGGTCGTGGCCAACGTTTGAAATTGGCACTAGTCCTCTATGTCGCCCAAGTTGGATACTCTGAGAACTAGTGGGAATTCAGATTTTACGTATTTGGGCTTTCACTATATGCTCTAATCACTAGGATTAGTCACACACAAAAATTGTGTTAACCGTCAACTTAACCACTGAAGCAGGGCTGGTAGAAATTGAACGGCAGAGATCGACAAATATACGTCTGAGTGCAGCTACTTGCAAATCATCTCTGTGCAGACTATGTCCGATAGAGAAAAGCGTTCAGAAGACATATAAAGCAGATAACTCCACGATGTTTAGTAGTGAATGTTACGCATTGATTGCTCCTCAACTTTCCGCTAATGATTTAAGTCGTCGTTGTAATTGCTGCAATATTAGAGCACGACATAGTATTGTAGACGAGTGGTCGTATATTACGTCCTGAAATACCCTCCTCAGATGTACGATATATATGAAAATTGATACAGCTTCGTTATGCCTGGAATACAGTATTCCACTGGTCGCCTTCATTACATAACAACAATTCATGATCAATTAACATATATATGTTGACATAAATTCTAGAATTGATGTATATAAAGAAATATTTATTTCATAGAGTAAAAAATTGATTTAGCAGAAATATAGTTGTGTTTAACCCTCTCCCTGCTAACACTCACTGTAGGGCAGGGTTAAATAGACGGTCGAACCGGTGAAGTCTTCATAAATGTGACAGAAATATATCAAATTCCAGACACTAATGATCTAATATTATATTTAAACTCTACAAAATTGTCCAACTTATTTTCTAAATTAATTGCATTGTTCTTAAATACAATAAAACATAAAATAATAAAAATAAAACAGATGCATATTTATTATACAGCAACGGTCCTATGGTGCGGAAGAGAATACGAATAAACAGGTTATCTCAACAGCTCGTGCTATTTGCAGTATATTTAGATTCAGATTATGGGGTGTCTAGATGGTAAGTCTATCTCGTAAGATAACTGCCTCATATTAATGCAACTTACCGTTTAGACATATGCTAAGATTCTGCTAAGTCACAATTTCGCACGATCCTTTTTTTTTGTCTTATGGAAATAGGAGTTATCTGCTTTATACCGATATACCGATGGCATCCCGATATACCGTCAACCTTGGTGTGAAAATATATCCTCCGGTACCAGGTTTTCGGACTAATAAGCGTAGATCGTATTTAACTCGCGAAATAAATCAATCGAAACTTAAATAGTTCTTCCTACCGTTTTATTACGCATTTTTCTCATGAAAAACCACTGTTCCTAACGAAAATAACATCCTCAATTATACTTGTGGCCAAAATTTTATTGCCTATCAACTTTCGACACTAATGATCGACAATGGCTTTTTTTTAAGGATATCTGATTTGTTCGCACTCCCGGTGATTTCATGGTTTGCCTTCAGTGGTTTATGAAATCATACGACTTTTCAGTAAGTATTATTCGTGAATTGCAACGATGCTGCATTTTCTACTATACAGCATAAATTCATTACACACGTTAGTGTAAATTTCTGTTGGAGTGTTACCGATGTTTGTAGAAATTGTTTGCGACGGTTCTACCAGTCAAGCCCATATTATTGATTATACATTATCTCGATAAATCCGCACAATACGTCTGTCCGAAAATACGGGTACCGAACGATAAAAATACAGTTGTGAGAGATGAAAGTATTGCATTGGATTTAGATGCTGACTTGAAAACAGCGATTTCCGAATAAATGTTCTTTGGGATTTATAACTGATCATTTTTGACAGTTTAAAAAGGACCCATGAAAACAAGGAACCCGATTTCTGAAGATTTCGTTTCCTCAAAAATTCAGTGGATAATTTTTTATTCTGTTAATATGCTTTGTTAGTGAAATTTGGAATCGTTAATTATGTTATCCTTTGTTATCAAATTTTGGAATCGTTATAATTACTTCTGTTATAATGCTTTGTTAGTGAATTTTGGAATCGTTACTTTTGTTATAATGCTTTGTTTGTCAATTTTGGAATCGATCTAAAATTAGTTGAATTGATAACGCAGATATATGTATATTAGGTAAGGTAAACGTGTTTTGATGTACTAAAAAATCTTCAAAATATGTGAATACAAGTTCCGTTGTTTAGACAAATCCATTACTTATTATCCCACGAAAATCTCTATTCTCAAGGTAAATTATCAGAGCACGATAGTACACATTTTCAGTATACATCGGTGTTGCACATACCAAGTCCTAGTAAATCATAGATCAAATAGCTTGTAACTACTTCATTCCAGAAGAATAGGCTCAGTAGAACATTCTCCATCAATATATCCCTGAATACCGCAAATTTACTATCACAACACACACAATAGTGAGTATAACCTTCAAAGTGTATGATAATTATATTGCTTGATAGGCTTGCGTTGACAGTTGATGTGGATGTGTTGTCGTATTATTATAATAAACTTCAGTCTTTATGTATCAGATTAACATCGAAATAGTTCCTCCATATCGATCATTGATAACAAAAAGGAATAGAAGTATTGCCTATAAATAGGGAGTCCACTCAAAATTATAATATTAAATGTAATGCTTGAATTATATTATTCCAGTAGCATCATGTCATTCTAAGAATAATAATTTTAAAACATATGAAAATCTGTTAATATTTAATAAGGGGATGTTGGACGTGTGCCGTTTAGTGTGAGGCTGTGTAGCCATCTGGCGTGTTTGTTTGACTGCCACTGGTCATTCCACTTTTGCTCGACTATTTCTCGTATATGGGACTTTATCTCCTGGGTGGAGTGTGGGAGACTGGTTTGTGGATTTGGCTGAGACAGCGAAATTCTTGC
>JAUTBT010001169.1:0-10812 GCA_032361225.1 Lepetodrilus schrolli | reverse complement strand
TATCTGAATAAGACAGCACTACAACTATTGTAACGGCAGTTGTATGTCCCTACAACTATTGTAGCCTACAAGAGCATCGTGCAACTGGACCCTGAGGTATATCATTCTCTGTAACTTTGATTTTACCAGTCGAAGCTTGGATGCATATCTATTAAACTATTAACATAATTAAAATATAAATAAATCAGAGCGATATCTGTGCTTTAAAAATATCGACCAGTTATAGTGTTATTAATGTGCCTAAATATATATTTTAGTTGAAATGCCATCGTCTACTAGAGTGTTACTGCAATGGATGCAGTGGCAACCTTCAGGTTTTATGTTAATTTCTTCCAAATATATTGGTTTATTCCTTAATGTCTATGTCCTGTCTAGGTGACTGTGTGTTCACAGCGAACCGCTCCATAAACAGGGATAATGTTAATTCGGTCAGATTATATTACTATTATTATATATAACCTACGTAAATGTTTCGGATTTAAATGATCGATAGTTATTATTTATAACATAAATTACCTTTACATATTGCACAAGACTACACATTTTTGTTGTTGACAATACCAGCTGATTACGACGATAGATATTAAGTTAATTCACATTGCTCATGTGTGCCTTAGTTTGGATACGTTTTTGACGATATCATTATTAACTTACACCTTGAACGACACTTTCTGGCATGGCAAATTTTAGTCTATGACGGCTTAACGATGTCGTTACGTACAACAATAACTTAGTGAACATGGCCACAGGTTATTTATCGACAGTCTTAGCATTTTCAAATCGTTTTTTTTTTTACCGCATTACATATGTTTGCATTGCATGGTAAGAGTATTAGTAATGTTATAACGCAATGAACAAGCTTTCAAGCTTAGATTTGGCGAAATATACGCTCATTATTATCATTATTATTATTATTATTATTATTATTTTTTTTCATATTTTTGTTATTTTTTAAAATTATTTTTCATATTTTTCATATTTTTCATATCAATTTTGCACTCAATGGTGTTCATTGGCGCGTCCGATTATTGATTTACACACAGTGTCCGTGCATGTGCACCGTCTATGCCATCTTCCCTAGGCCACGTGATCTAACTCCTATGTAATCGTAAACGGATTGAGCGTAGCTCGGATTTATACCCTTCCTTGGGGGCGATGCGTCTATGCCAACTTATCATTATGTATGCTTACTTGCAAAGTCATCGAGACTCATTTTACTAATATTGGGAGAGTTAACGTTCAGCTGATTCTCATGAGGAACTCTCTAACAAAATCAAGTTTCTTTATTTGCTTAGTATGTAGTATACATACACAGTGCATGTCTGTCCACTGTAGGGGACGTGCTTGTATGAATGTACAATGTATGTACAGTATGTATGTTTGTGTGTAGTATGTTTAGGAGGGACCAAGTTTGCGAAGATATTAATTATATAGTTATGCAACAAGTACCTGTAGTCAATCTGGGTCCCGTTCCACAGAACAATCGTAGCGCTACGAGAGTCGTAACTCCTGTACGTTAGCACGGAGTTGTTAAGGGGTTACAACTTTCGTAGCGCTACGATTCTTCTGTGGAACGGAAAACTTCGATGCTTTATTTTTATTAGTCCGAGTTCATATACAACTCACGTTTGCTCCCAAATCACACCGCAAAGGCTATATATAATTGAAGGTGTGTGTGTGTGTGTGTGTGTGTGTTTGTGTGTGTGTGTATGTGTGTGTGTGTGTGTGGTGGCACGTGATCCCGTGCATTGCACGGCTGACCGCTCAGGTTAAAGTGAACCACGCACCACGTTCGAGGTCGGCTGGTTCGTGGATGGGCGATCGAAAACCTGATCGTATCTAGGATTCGTTCCTGCCCCACACTGAATCACAGGCTGAAAAACTTGTAGCGTCACCTTGGGCAAGTGGCTTCGTTCGAAAATGCCTCTGATCACCCAGCAGAGAACGGGTACCCGGAAGGATGAGATGGACATGTGAATGTAGCGCCTTGAACGGCAGTTGGATTGTATGATCCCCAGTGAGTTGAGAACGAAATTGAGTGCCCACATATACATTGACTGGGGTAATAATGTAGCGCTATGAGCATGGATTTTGCGCATTTAACTCCTGGTCGGAATAACAAAGAACATCAAGGTACGTTTAATTTAACATCACACAAATGTGACTATTACCCATTTCTACTTTAAGTTACCAAATATGTCAAAACCTGTCAGTTCCGTTATGTTCCGTTCTCTGTGGAAAAAATTACGAAGAATCTGAACGTAGTAAAATTACAGCCGAAGCCAGGTGAAAAGGCAGCCAGGATTAATTTTCAATAGTTAATTATTTAGTGATTGTTCAGTTATTTCAAGGATTATGATACTGGCAATTTTCTCGTTGATGTTACCGCCGTTGGGAAATTAAAAACACACTTCAGAGTACCCGGCTTACAATAACATTCTACGCGAAGCTGATTGAGATGACTCAATTAATGCCATCTTTGTAGACTTTCCATATAAAATCAGTGAGTAGATGTCATTCGACATCACTATTTCATTTCAATTCCCCGGTTTAAATTATTAACAAGAAACAATGTCATTTTCAGATCATTCTATCGAAAGTATACTAGGCCTAAACCAAGGTGATTATATTATTAGCAATTACATGCGTAACATGTGTGTAACAGTGCATGTGAACACTATACATTTGCATGGTCAATAGGTATATAAAACCATATTTATCAATATTTAAATTGTTCGCATAGATAACCACAGATGCGTATAAATTAGCAATGGCATATTCCATCTCCCATTTTTACTTTACAGCTTAAATAATATTAAAAGAATAAGTATGGTTAATAATAGTGTATAACGTCCTTCCCAAACAGGAAAGGCCATCCTTTTACAAGAACCGTATGCTAGGTTTTTAAGATTAAAAATAACAAATATATTGTTTTCTCTCTTTCCAGGGTCCACGACCACTACACGACAGCCACGGCCAAGCAGACGGAGAACGTTGTATTCCAGGGAAGCTGTAGCCAAGATGGAAGCTTGCTATGAGGTCAACTCACACCCAGATCTGGCCACCAGGCTGGAACTCGCACGGGAGTTCCAGGTACCAGAGGTCAAAGTTCAGGTACATCGTGTTTTTCTGAATGCATTGTACATATATTCCACAAATCGTGACTTTGATGATTGACAGTTAGACAAGTTTGCCGGTATAGAATTTAGATTCGTTAGACCATCTAATTTTGCTAATTTAGAAACAACTATTTAAAGTATTTACATACTGGATATGTTAATATTGTAACATTGACATAGTGAATACATATTTCATGCATACACATAGTTATCAGTTGTATTAGATTTGTACCCCAATGTAGAGAAAGACCTTTTGCATGCAATCACCGGTTGACATTACTATGCAATCTTCTGAGAAAGTTCCTTTATATTACTTCTGCAACGCGGGTAGTTTTACGTCAAACCGTGGATTTGGAGGTATCGAATTAGGTCCTGTATAGTAACCCAAACCCTTGAGTGGAAGTCCAGTACTACAAACGGCCCTACGATTGAAATGTACCATTGAAATATGCTTTTATAGGTATTAATACCTATGTTTTCTTTTTCAGATTTGGTTTCAAAATCGTCGATCTCGCAGGGGGGAGACAAAACGGAGGTCAAATTCGTACCGGAAGTTCATGAACATCGAGACCAAAGACTATGGCAGTCTTGCGCCTGTCTACTCTAGTATCAACATGAGCTGGTACCCAATCCATCCTACCCTCATCCGTGGCTTCGTGGACACCACCTCGCCCTACACACCGTCTGAATGGAACGTACCGCATCCACGGAATAACAGACTCCAAGAGATTCTGATGGATGAGTTGCGATCCTACGAAGCTAGCAACTGTGAAGAGGACGATGTGTGATGATGGCATTATAATGAAAGTAATGGATATATAATTGTGAGTGCAATTGTCTGAATTGTTCAAAGTTTGGTGGATGCTAATATGAAAAATGATATAGTGGGATTAATTATAGGGATTTTCTAGAGAAAACAAATCAGAAGTGAAAAGATTCACGTGTCAAACGAGATATGCGCACGTTCATTATATGACATAGATATTATATGACTTTTGTTGTCGTTGTTAGCTAAAACCATGTCATAGTGTATGATTTCAGTAGTGCTGTATTTTGAAGTGACTCTTATTTTCTGTATGTATAAAAGTGCTATTTATTTCTATTCGTGTTATATTGTTATTCATAACCCCTGCCTAGTTTCTTCAGCCATGATGTTTTGGACAGTGGTGGAGATTCAATTATTTAGTTCTACACCGCTAGCTCCGATTGCATGGTAGGGAACATCTTGCTCCGCTCACGAGTCACGATGTAACAACCAACGAGATTACAGATTATCTTTCCCCAGTGAAATTAATATTGCAAGTCACGAGAGAAAGACAATCTGTAACGAGTGGGTTAGTGTTTTTATGCAACATAGTCAAACTGAAAGAACATATTGTAAATTATCACAATTCAATATATCATCAATAGACGATGGTTCCAAAATTAATGCGCCTGTATTTTGTTTATGCTGCAAGCACAATGGAGACTATTGAAAGTTTCAAGATGTATATTATAGAGCGTTCACTATTTAATAGGTCAATTTTATCATGTCTACAGTACCAATGATAAATAGAATATAGACAATAACCAACGAATTAAGAGAAATTACAGACGATCTTTCCCCAGTGAAATTAATATTGTAAGTGACACAACATAACTTTCACAATGTTGCATAAGCACACTACCCCACGAGGTACGAGAGATTGCAGATTATTTTTACCGAGTGATATTAGTGTTGGAAGTCACGAGTTCCCACGACATTTTCCTATATAGTGCTTTACGTTATTACGGAATTACAATATTTTCGACAGTTATTTGACAAATAGAATCTCACTGTGCATGAACGAAAATAGGTATAGTAAACACATTGATACTTAGAGGATCTCAAATGAATGTTCATGTATTACTGAATGTATTAAACTCGTTGGCAAACATGATATTATGCTCAGTAGAGCCTCGCATATTGTGTGTGTGTGTGTGTGTTCCTCATCCACCTGTCACAGGCGATCTGTCCATAGAGTATGATGAGGAAATGTCTAATGAGACATCAACGGTTTGTTCCTTATACATTGATAGTAGTCAATAGTAAGCATCATAGTAATACATAAGAGAAGAGAGAAAGAATTAATATTAATGAGAGCTCATTAATTTCTAAAATAATGGAGCCACACACAATAAATCTATCCACGTGCTTGAATATCACTTGTATACTGATCATGTATCAAAATAAAGCTTTGTAAGTTAATAATTTACAAAATGGAAACATGCAGAAAATCCATGAGGAATATGAAAATATTTCCATTTAAGACATGCAAATCAATATAGTAGAAACAATGACCATTATGTCTACTTACTATCCGTTAAATGCACTGGGATATACCTTTCTCTGTAGAAGTTGGATGAATATCTATTAGCATAATTAAAATATCAATCAACCAAAGAACTCCGTTTTAGCATGAGAGCGATACGTGCGCTCCAAAAAAATCCAAGTTTGTGCACGCATGAGCAATGGCAGTAACTTTTCTCAGATACTGCACTCGGACCTAATTAGAAGGCATTCGGCCCTCCTCGGGCTACTTCTGAAGCGTCAGATAGTCAGTGTCACATCCGTAGTAGTCCGTAAAAAAAAGAGTAGGTTTTGCATACGTTCCATTGTCTATGCCCTGGTATTGCGTTCCAAATGAAGTAGGTTCCACGCAGTTTGATTGCAATCTAAATATATATCACTACACCTGTATGATAGGAAGGCGTATGCATTAGCAATGTGCAGTTGTTAGGTCAATATTGCTGGTGCATGCCAGCCATGCGAGTTGTTGATTTTCACTGCTTGTCTTCCACAGCATTTTGCCAAAATCTGACGTGATTGACCCCCTCTATTTTTCTGTTTATATGAATATTTGGGCCTTTCTGTACAAGTGGGTGTAAAGCTAGTGCATGCTGATTGAATAGTTTAGCAACAACAGCCTCTCGAACTAAGCTGTAAATCAGCTTATCATGATAAATGATAGTGGAAAGAAACTGTGGTATGCCCTCTCGGAGTACCCTGGGTACCCAGATGTCAGTGTCATATATTGAATTCCTATACATAGAATAGTTAATCACAGTGAAATCTAAGCAAAAAAGATGTAGAATTATATTTCTTAAATTTCAAATTATCACCTTGTGGCCGTACATCGACTAATATGTATTACTACGCAAACAAATGTATATTATCGACCACAAATATGCATATATTCACTTCCAATTAATTAATTTGGCATTGCAATGTATATAACAGGTAAATCTAGTGAAAATTAACCAGCATTGTTATAGAATTATATTTATTTTCATTTGTCGCACTGAACAAAAGGATGCATCATGTTTCTAGATATAAGGAATCAGGTACAGTCCCTCTATCATTAGGCATAAACATCCTTTAATTAGCCTTATGATGACTAGCGTAATGCGTTCTGAATGCAGGTGCCGAGACGACGTCTGCACGGATAAAACGTGAGAATGCACGAGTTAATATGGATACATGTACTGACAAAACGCGATAGTGTCGCCACACCCCAATGCTCCCATTCACCTGTCCTCGCTTCGCTTGTCAGGCTACCCGCTTTGTGCTTATTTGGGGTCAGTTACGCCCCTAGTGATGTGACCAAAATGTGGTAAATATTATTTTATGTAGAGGGAGGCACGAATCAGCACGTATGTGCATTTCAAGCCTTTTTGTCCGTTACGTATATATAAAAGGGACGATGCTCGAGCACAATGGAGTGCGGATTATTTGTTACCTCTAGACGTGGTTGATGGTTACACGGATAACTACATATATAGGTCGCATACCGTGATACATAGAATTGTTGGTTGACGCCTACACTGCAGGTGTATGAAGAAAATGAAGTAGAAAAAAAATGTCACCGAAATCTGTGAAGCGACAGTGTATTTAACTATTAATATGGTTAAATCAGCAATGCGAAGGTAAGAACACATCGCAGGTTGTATGTTGTCGTGTACAGACCTAATCCACAAACCTAGACGTCTGTAGCCAAATATATGGCGGACACGGGATAACACAAGAAGGCAAGAAACACCCTAGGCCATGTTTATGGCCGGGTAAGTATGTAATCCATTGCTAAACATGACCTAGTTGAGGGTTGACAAATGTTAGAGAAACGTCAGGCATTTCTTTCAAGGTTAAATGTATAAAACATTATTAAAAAAATAATGTATATTTAGTACATGTAGGAAAATCTGTCCTTCGCAGCTTCGGGAAACGAATTTGTTTTGTTCGAAACCGCCGATTTGCATTGGTAGTCTCGCTGGTAAAATCTATTGAATTTACATATACGTCCATGTCAAGATTGTATGAAATCGGATTAAATTTAGTCAAATAGTATTTGATTTCTTCAACTTCTTCATCTGTTCATTGAGTTGTTTTCTGTTTTGATCATAGATGGTGAATTTAAAGGCATACAATCATAGATTAAGTTGTTTGGACTGAATTAGTGTTATAAATGCACAGTACACGCACTTAACATACATATAATCACGTTTGTCCCTCCAAATATGTTTTCACCGCTGTAGGTTAACTAAAATTCCACTGCAGTTAACATTTCCAGTTCGTACTGTACTGTAATGTCTCTCATAGACTAACTCTATTGATTGAACACGGTCAAAATACCAATAAATGCAGGTAAGCAGGAGTTGTCTGTGGAATTTACATATATAGTCCATAATATATATATGTATATATCTATTGAAAACAGTGGGATATACTGATATGCTGGATATCCAATATAATTGTGTAGACAAGTCAAATGTATATACATTCATGTACGTTTGACCATGAAATATGTAAACAAACCCGTGATTATATGCCTTTTAGTGACCATATTGTCTGTTAAGTGTCTAGGCCTACATGTTAAAGGCGTATACTCACATATAGTTAACCTATACAGTGGTCTGACGAAGTCTACCTGAAAATGTATGCATTTGACTACACAACTGCTGTCCACAGCTAGCTACGTCTTCCTCGTGTTCCACTGGTTATCAATAGTTTAATATTTATTGAATTGGAGGAGAGTGGTTATCATTACAAGAAAACGAAACAAGGCAAAAGTAGATGAATCCCCTTTCTAGTGAATTGTAACATAGGGATTACAACAATGTTCATGCTATCTATATATATATATATATACAACGTTACTATGGATATTAACAACCATTCAAACATACTTGGTAAGCAAAGCTACTACAGACTAAAAGTCTGTCATTGTAAGATTGAAACAATGCATAGCGAATTACAATTTAATAACATCGTACTAATTATAGTGATAATCCCATTGACATATGTATACTTTTAGTCTGCAGTAGCTTTGCCTAACAATATGTTTGAATGTTTGTTAATATCCATAGTAACGTTGTATGGGTATACAAGTGATGTTTTAATCTGTCACCGAATGATATTCACAATCAGTAGTGGAATAGAGATTCCACTGTATGGCAATATGTGACAGAAAGTGAGATTACGTTATGATATATAATAAAACATCATCAAATCCATCAGTGTCTTCCATCGCCGGACTTGAATAGAATATTAACATTGAAAACTCCCCTTTTACAATATCACGACATATATTAAAGGACATACTCTGTATTGCTTAATATAGAAGGATTACGCACGCTGCAGATACTTCCTGCTCTAACAATAGGATTAGTGAAAGAAGCTAGGTCGACATGACATGAGATCTAATAGGAGTAAAGCGTATTAAATTTATAAAATTATTGATAAATAGATATGTAGTTACCTCGGCACTCGCAGGAGCAGTAATTTCTCCTAAATTCCGGAGAAATGGTGATTAGGTCGTCGTCAGCCCAATCACTCATTGCGTAGAGGAACATGCACGTATGTCCCATTTAAAATCGTTAGTAAACAATTACCTTTTACATTTTACCATATTTAAATGAACTTATGGCATGAAACTTAGCATAATGGCAGGTCATGATCCAACTAATGTTGAAAAGGGCTGATATTGACCTTGGTAACCATTCATTTTAAATGGTCAGCAAAATAAAATCAAAACAGATTACTAGGAAGATTTGCAGTATAATTAATACAGTTAAACCTTAACACTTGGCGTAATGGTAAACCAAGATCCAAGTATTGTTTTCAGAAGTGGAGCCGCTATGTTGGCCTTGACCCCAATTTTAGAAAATGGCCTGTAAAAAAGCCTTTTTAACCTTTGGACATTTCTGGTATATTGTATATAAATGACATAAAAACATGTTCATGCATCAGAATATGATACTAACATTGTCAAAGCTTGTATGACCGTGTGTAATAGCCCGGATGACATTACCTGGAGGAAGTACGTACATTAAAATGGCAAACCTGGCCCCGAGATTACGAAACATTTCTGAGTACGATTTCATGCTCAACTCAAGTTTTGTTCACAAATCCTCATATATAAGTTTAGATTGAGCATGAAATCGTACTCAAAAGGTTTCGTAATCTCCGGGCCTGAAGCGACATCAACCAATGCTTACTTCTCGTGAGAACATATCAAAATCAGTACTACTAGATAGATAAATAGATAGACAAATGAATGGATTGATGGATGGATGGATGGATGGATGTATGGATAGGTAGGTAGGTAGGTAGGTAGATATATAATAGATAGATAGTCTTTATTGACTCCAAGTACATGAAGATTATGGGAATATACACTCCCTAAGATGTTACCTGGACGTTTACATTCGGCAATGCATGTGAACTTGAACATGAACGACGTCTTGCTTAACTAAGTGCTGGAGATATTGCTGCTAAGAATGACAAATAACATCCGTGGTGCTTGATTCCACTATACAACAAAGCTTCAGTCTTGTAAATGAAGACAAGCAGGATGTAATTGACAAGTTCTACCAGAGGTGCTGACATACGTTGTTGAAGCAGGCTTGCAGACCTTGTCAGACTTTATTCTCCTCGACTTGAGGGGAACAACATGTCCGTCCACACAGTACAGAACATGAATTTAACCCATTCACACTTTCTTGACATTACAGCACACAGAGAATGTCATTTCTATTCTGTTTGCATACATTTTACAAGGCTGCAGTTTTTATGCATAGTGAAATCAAGCACCCTGGATGGTACTTGATATTCTATCTTAAAATGGCATACGTGTAGGCAATTGTATCGCGGTGGCCCCATTTCTCATGGTCAACCACTGCGCCAAGTTTCATGCTTGTACGTCGAAACCCACACTTGGCTCACATATATGCCTGATTAAAATGTCAAAAAGATGTTGATACAACCGTGCATGAACCCTGCCAACACAATACTGGTGCAGACGTGAGTGTCATATTATAAGACTACACCCACAGTCCATTGTAAAGATTGCACGTTTTTAAAGTATCGTTTACAATCTCCGACTGTTCCAACGTGACTATACAAAAGCATTTCGGACTAGAACTCCTGCCGAAATGTCGTGTAACAATATATCTTAAAATTTTATAGGAGTCTTCTATGATGGTGCCTACCCCCGACCCTCTCGTTATTCTCAATACACTATCATCTTTGTTTGCCGCCCACTTGCTAGCCACATGTTAGCAGGGGCGTAGCTACCTATTAGGCCAGAAGGCCAATAGGGCGTGCAAGTAAAAACGCGCTCCTATCAACTTCCGGGTGATGGCAAACTGGTACTTTCCGGACACGCCGTGCGCTTAC
>JAUTBT010001168.1:0-10813 GCA_032361225.1 Lepetodrilus schrolli | reverse complement strand
CGGGACAGCCCATGTTTGTACATCATACGGGACAGCCCATGTTTGTACATTATACGGGACAGCCCATGTTTGTACATCATACGCGACAGCCCATGTTTGTACATCATACGCGACAGCCCATGTTTGTACATTATACGGGACAGCCCATGTTTGTACATCATACGGGACAGCCCATGTTTGTACATTATACGGGACAGCCCATGTTTGTACATTATACGGGACAGCCCATGTTTGTAAAGTAAGAGGCAGATAAAATTTAAGGTCTGTTTTCAACAAAGAGGTCTTGCAGGTAGTTTGTGTATAAACATGTATCAAGCAGGTTTGTGATTCATGATTTTATTTTATTTTATTTTTTAATTGGGGTTTAGATCTGCTTTCAAGTTTCTTTCACTTATGTCATGGCTTGTTCACTTGCACACAGTACCAACAGTTTCTTATACCATGATGGTGTTTGTTTGACATATGTGTATAATCAAACTATATTAGTATTCATGATCTTTACCTTTCAAGATTTTAGACATGTTTGGATAGACAATTTGGGGATTATTAATGGTGCAATATAATATTCATACACGCCACAAGCATAAGTAAAGCAAGGAGGTAAGCAAAGCAGTTTGGCATTGTCGAACAAAGGGGGATAACCTCCGACGGTCCAATACAGTACCTTCTGGTTGATGCGGTCAACCTGTCTGTTTTGAGAGTCTATCTCACTGCCCATGTCGATGGCCATATTGCGTAGGTTACCGAGCATCCCACTGACTTCGCCGATATTCTGCTCCATCTCATCTTCGCGAGCGTCGTTTGTTATTCTGAAACAGATCCCAGTATTTGAGGTCTTGCTAACAGACCACTATGAATTATTGGCATGCATATTGATTTGGTTGGTTGAATATTGTTTTAGAACCGCTTTCATGATTATTTCACTCATATCATGTACTAGTCCAGGTTTCTGCTAACTAGTGGTGCTAGCTCAATGGAATATCTTGCCGCAGTTAGAACATGGATACCTACTCAGACACGTAAACTGACTCTGCGTGGACCAGTCCTTATTTTACTTCCGTATTTATTACAATGTTAACTCATTTGGCCGCCTGGTTATAAATAATGAATGTTCCAGGACCAAAAAACAAAATCAGAAAACATAAATATTATTGCTCTGTACTAAACTAACCTCCAATGACAGTGAGCCAATAGCACAAAAGAAAAATCTCGTAGTCTATTTGCGAAGTATGACAGGAACGTAGCATAAAGAACTGATAAAAAGAGTGCTTAGTGTCACTGGCACAATTTAATCCTCCGAGAAGCGAAGTTGATGTCACAACGGCAATAAAACTGCAATCGAGCCAGCTAGTTAATGATAGGTGCAGACATCCTGACCTCCTCCACTGAAGAGCTGTCGATATATATCTCACTATTTAATAAGCACTTCTGCAATATTGATTAATTCTTAAAAATAGATTTGATGATGGCAAGATGTGAGGCAGGCGTACAGTTGCTGATGAAATTCATCGAATTCTGAAATCAATGACTTTTCTCTATCATACCAGAATAAATAGAGATGCCAATGTCTACACATGGATGTGGAAATGTCATCCTTTCTGACATAATGCTACTAATTTTCATTGGAATTTCTGCATTTGATTATATTATGACATACGCTTGTTTTTCTTTTCTCATCAACTCAAATTCACACGGAAAGCCAATCAGCCATGTTATTTTTAAAGTCACACTCCTTGAAATATTGATAGAATATCAGAAGAAGCTATAATACAATAGAGCGCCAGGAGATACTGTGCTCAACTGGTGTTGTACAAAAACAAAAACAAATATACAACAAACACAGATACAAGTGTGACACAACATAGCATAACAACGTTACTATGGCAGTCCAATTGTAAATATCTTCAGACTTGGTAATAGTACATATCTATTATTGAGGTCTAACTTGGCTTGCGACATATTTTCAATGAAAAATGACAATACGGTAGGTGTAAAAAATAACTTTGCCCATATTATAATTTTGGTAATTGTTCCACAACCCATTTTGAGTACAAATTCATGTTCAACTAACATTTTGTGCTCAAATCCTAATGCAAAATATGAATTGAGCATGAAATTGTACTAAAAAAAGTGTTCACAATCTCTTTATGCATGTTTGGAGTCCAAATGGGAACTTAATGTCCTAATTCAATGTCCTAGAGGAATTCAATGTCATATCTCAATGTCATAAGAGATCAATCATCCTTTGGAGAGAAAAAAAATGGTGAAAAAAAGTTTTCAGTTCAATCAGGTGATGGATGAATACGATACATATTTGATATTTTCTTGTTCTCTATTCTAGTACATAATAGACAAGGCAGTGTTAAAGTCACTGTCCCCTGTTAGAAAAGTCAAGCCATCAATTTATCAGTCTAAATATGTGCGGAATCTGGCATCTATTGCAAATTACAGGTATACTCAGATGGAGATCTCGATCTAAAACCCTTCAATTCAAACTATGCTCAGGCAAACACTGCATGTCTTCAACTGTTGAAAAAACCATCGGTATGTAGACGCTTGCAAAAATGTTGTGCAATATACCCTTGATTTAATTAAGAAAAAGGTTGGAAATCTGCTCAAGTGCATTTACATAAGTAATGTGCGTATATATCATAAAGTAATAGATAATTAATTTTTATAATTCGGGTCTAGAGCCGCTTTCAAAATTCTTCGACTTATATCACGGCTTCTCAGTTTAGGACAGGAGAAAACCCACAACATTTAATTTCAATGTTCAAAGGTAAATAAATATAGCCTTTCCTCTGGAATGACATATGCATGATCATTTCAAACTGTAGAAAAAATATGTTGATTTCTTGCGCTGTCAATCAAAGTGCAAACACCAACTTGGAACTTTTTCTGCTGCCAATCAAATTGATTTAGAAAAGTACGACCCGTGTTTTTAAGACCGGATGATAAATGTGCTTAGTATGTTGCATGAGAGGAAGAAACTTTTGTCCAGAAAGTGGTTTGACACGAGAAAGTAGTTTGACACGAGAAAGTAGTTTGACACGAGAAAGTAGTTTGACATCCTCGCTGCAGCAATAATTACAACATACAACTGCACAACCGTTCTTGAAACTCTCGTATATGCCCACTGTAAGACCATCGCAATAAAATATGAAACCACATACGATAAGAGTTACGGTCGTTTAGTGGATATGAGAGCTTTACGAAAGGATGGCCTGACCTGTGGTTACCAAGAGAACCATTTCATGTTCAACTAAGATGTTGCATTGGAATTTGAATATAAAATGTGAGTTGAGCAAGCGTTCTTGTACCTAAACAACAATAGTCCAGAGCATAATTGTGTGTCTCTCTCTATATATGTTACAGTCAATGTCTAAAATCAGGCAATGTGTTAAATGTTCAGTGAATTTCAATTCATTCAAGCAATGTCTAACAAGCCTGAAATAACAAAAATTACTGCCTTTATTTGACAGAGTGACTGGCGTGAGTTTGATGACAACAATTGAAGATAATGTGTATGTTGTTGTAGATATTTACACAGGATTGCATACATTTTTATATGTATTAAGACAGAATTGTGTGAATACCTATACAAATGTACACATTATCTTCCTTTTTTCAACAAACTCACGCCAGTCAATCTGTCAAGTAAGGGGAGTCATTTTATCACTTCAGGCACTGAAAGTTTAAAACATTTTACACATTGCCTGATTTTAGAGATTGACTGTAGCATATATAGAGGTAGACCATACTCTATTCCTTAAGTGAACTGTACAAAAATTAGCTAAAAGAAAAACGGAAAATGGTCGTTATGGAAAGAGATAAACCATTTTTTTTGCCAGATTCAAATCATGCATTTGACAAATAATGTTTTGAGCGGCATCGTAAACTTTCTCAGAATTTCTTCCACAGATAACAATTAATACACTTAAGGATAGCATTTACAGCTTCACAAAAAGGTCCTTTGGCCCCTGTTGCTCAACCCACTTGTAGAATAGTAGTTGTAAATCCAATTAAAGTGGCCAGCTACAATTCTAAGTCCTTTGCTTAAAACACCTTTACCTATTGTACCAATAAAAGTGTTGTTAAACAAACTTCCACTTGTAGTGGGTCCTTAAAATTGGACTTACAATCAGTTGTAGCTACAAGAGCTCTGAGAAACGCGGGCCACGGACTGGTTCAATTTCTAGAGATTTTCGAGCACTGTCTATCTTTAAGAAAAATGTTGCCATTTTCCCCGAGGGATGCTCACCTAGTAATAAATCCTCCAGTTGGGCCGGTTCCGCCGGAATCCACAATCACCCTAGGTCCGTTTGTGTTGGTTGGACCATCTTCCGACGCTTTCCATGTCTTATTGTAATCAGATCCCTTCTCGAAATTCTTGGCTCTGGAGAGGAAATAGAACAGAAACATAAGCTGAAAATAATGGCACTACCCTACAATTGCTATTAGAAGAGTTTTCCATGATTTTATTTTAATTTTTAATTTTTAATTGGAGTTTAGATTCTTTCACTTATATCACGACTTGTCAGTTTAGGGCAGGAGGAAACCTGCAACATCCATAGCGCTGGAAGTTGCAGTATACCTGTGAGCACCGGCTGGTACTGACAAGACCAAGGTTGATAACTGCATTGCCACTCTACAGACATCGCATGCTATCAATATCGCATCAGAAAGGCAACTTTCGCGAACATTGATGCCGGGCCCCAGTGGCGGGATTTGAACCTGGAACCTTGGCTCCGAAGTCAAACTGTTCTACCACTGCGCTACCACCTGCCCAGTATTCCATGAAGAATATAATTGAATATATTCCACAGCAAAAAAAACTACTATTTGTTCACCATAATACAAACTGACAAGTTGTATACTCCCCAGGGTATTGCAAAGGTCATGTGAGCGCTCAGTGATCTAGTGGTCGGGGTTAATAATATGTCATGCAAAACTGGACTCAGTGCATAGTGCATAACATAACACTTTTCACGGGATCCTTCATCACATGCATACCACTAGTGTGGAGAATATCGAGGACCCACTAATCTATGACTTTACTGAGGGTTCCCTGCTGCTTCCATGTTAACTAAGTTTAAATATTTTCATGTTATTAAATAGACCTAAAGGTCATAGATTTTACCTTGTAACCAGCTTAGGCATGTTCTGGGCTCAGCTAATACTAAAACAACCAGTAATTATATTTCCTCTTCTAATTTCAATGTGACATTAGAGGCTTTAGTTTCTATTGAGATAGACAAGATTTCTCCAGGAAATAAATTTATCTCAAAGACTATTTAGATGAAGAAATTAGCAATTCATTAGACTGCAACGCAATGGACGAGAGAAAGTTTCATCAAACATTTATTATTTACGTGCAGTGAGGAATTATTTGGAATTTGAAATCGGTAGTATCACATCCTTTTACTCCATATACGGTATCAAATAAATACATTTTCCAGCACTATTTGTCATATTGATAACATGGCACAACCCAAACATTCTGTCTCGCAATTTCTTTCTTCTTCATTGAACATTTTAGCTAGGCATACAGAAGTTCTTGCATTAATATTACTGGTATTTATTATTATATTAATTATTAGTATTATTATTATTAGTAGTAGTATACTAGAAAGTTATTCCATCTGGGGCAGCATTAATTCTTGCAATAATATTATTATTATTAATATTATTATTTCTACTACAGTAGAAAGTCATTGTAAAAAAAATAATTTTAAATCACCAGACCCAATAAAGAAATGGCCTATAATTCTTTTTTCATAATTTCCACTAGTACTCAGAATAACCAGTATTGGACATAGTTTGGACCAGGACTAGTGCCAAGTTCTATCCCTACTGAAGGGGAGGGCAGAGAACAGGGGGTCGGGATGGGGGGCTGGGGGGCTGGGGGGGAAGGAGGGCATTTGAATAATCCAGAGCTTGGCAGCTGGAAAAATGCATTCCCATTTGGTAATGGTTTGCCATTATTGACCCAAGCATTAAGCAGTGGCGACAGAAAGAGGGGCGATATGAAAACATGGTAATATGAATCTATACATACAGAGGATCTGGGCTATGGGGGTCTGCTGGGGCCGCTGAGCATAGTGAGATGCGACCAAATGCGGGAACCAAACCACGAGGGAGTTTGGACTCGCCAACACGTGATGAAATCAACACCCATGTCGATTCCTGGAGCGAGGGCATCTCTGTCAATAATTATTACGTTTGAAAAGGCTAAGCGATGATATTGATTCATGTTAACATCCCATGAGTAAGTAGGTACAAGGGGGAGGGGAGGGGGAGGGGGGGGGATGATGGGAAGAGGAGAGAGGGGAGAGTTGGAATAGAAATCTAAGAATCATCGACGAGAAACTTTTACGAGGATAACTCTCACCCTGAGCTTGTCTAGAGAACCCTCATCTGCATACATATAGCTATATATGCTCAAGTGAAGAAACCTATCGCACCGTTTTAACTCTGGTCGACTTGATGTATCTACATGGTTTTGTCACTCGGAAAAACAAATTAGTTTTAAAATAGCTGGCAAGTTATCACTAGCCATTATTTATTAAGAACTTGGGAGTCTCAGGGTCAACCTAGACTTGTCCGTTTGACAATTGCTCCCATTTAATTGTTCGACTTGGGGGAAAGCTGGGCCCGTTTTGCTGTCGGTGATGCGGTGCGATCTGATAAGCAGAACGGAAGCGGACAAACTGATGGGCCCCGGTAATTGCCTGCAGTCTATCACTGTTGTTATCTAATTCAGAACTCTTCAAAGAACATTACGCATCCGACGGCCATTTAAAGGTGACCGCACCTCTGGAGGAGAATGATTGGAGGACTCGAGATGGAAGGTCTGCTAAAATACTACAAATATATACAAATGGACTCCATTCGTGGTACTAAAATACTATGAATGAATGAATTATTGCTTAACTTCGCAGCGGGAATATTTCACCCATAGGCGACAACATAAAATACTACAAATATATACAAATGGACTCGATTCTGGTACTAAATGCCTAAAAATAATTGGCTGATCTGGGCAATTGAGAAGGGACGTCGAGTGTTTTCTCATACCATTAATCTTCTCCATGCTGGAGGCAACTGGAGATGCCATAAAGAGCTGTGCCTGTGCCTAATCCAGCATGGAGAGTAAGGAATATTTGTATTGTATGCTGTGTTATTATCACTGCATTGACTGGGAAAGTTAAAACCATGGTCAAAAGGAATGGTGCACAAAACATTGCCCCCTGAAATTACATTATTTCCAGGGCAGCAGACACAGGCCTAAACACCAGGATGTACTTCTTTCAGGACAGCACACACAGGACTAAACACCAGGACTTACTTCTTCCAGGGCAGAACACACAGGATTAAACACCAGGACTTACTTCTTCCAGGGCAGCACACACAGGACTAAACACCAGGACTTACTTCTTCCAGGGCAGCACACACAGGCCGCAGCACTTCTCCAGGCCCTCCAGGTTCTTCTCAGCATCCCTCATGTCCTGGTTGATCTGGTCCATGCCCTCCTCGACACGGTCCAGTTGCTCTGCAAGTACCCCCAAGTCAGTCAAGCGTGGACACTAATATGACTGCACAAACATGTCTATAATCCATCAACAATGTAAACATCAACACATCAAAGAAATTAAAAATTTAAATAGTTATTTTGTGAACACAATAGTTTTTTTTACTGTAATCTAAGCAGAAATATTCAACAATTCATTATTTACCAAAGATGCTAACATGATTGGAGGTGTTACTATTGATGGTCACTTCTAAAAAGTAATCTCAAGTAGCAGACTGCAAAGACCCAACACTGAATGTTATTACATGGAGCACAATACGAAGTTACCCCACGACATGGTGACATCATACTCAACACGAGGCGTTTAGGACTTAGCTCTATATTATATTAACAGACTCTAGGCAACTCTTCAAAGAACATGTATATTTGCATTGGAATAAGAACGGCACTGACATTTGGTACAAAGCCTCTTCACAAAATACCGGTCAGCCTTCCCATTAATATTATTGAGTATATATTATTATTATGTAATGTTGGGTTGGTGTTAAGATTTCCACTCATTACACGTATGGTGAACTGACTGAGAAAGAACAACAGATCAATCTCATTATTTTACATTTCTGATTTGACCTGTCTGCACCATTAGCACTGTTCATACTCGGTGAACAGCATATTGACTTCTGTATGACACAACACATTAGTAAAACATTAGTAAAACACACATCTTTGTCCTGTACGAGCTACACATCTATCACTGTATGCCATAAAATACATGGACTTTCTGACCTTTAGTCATTTTTTCAATATGGTGCACACTGTTTGTGTACCCCGAGACAATACACTCAGTCATTCCTTTCTCATAATTAGACATTTATGTTCAATAAACATGGGTCACGAGGTTAACTTGCTTCAATTACAGACCTCCCCATGGAGTTGAGAAGGAAAATTAGGGCACACTGATCCACTGACAGGGGTAATACGAGTGCTATGAGCACACTTTTGGGCGTGGATTAAATATGGATTGATTTGGTGCTTTAGAACGATGATAACTGAATAAAAACAAGTTCAAATATTACCACTGAACTCCGAAACCTTTCTAAATACCTCAGCGTTTCTTGTGCTCAATAATCGAGAATCAGTTAAAATGAGAGAGAGAAAAAAACATGAAACTTGTGTAGAAGCAATCCTACTTGTTCTTTACATTTCAAACTCATTTTAAGTTTGGCAATTTGTCATGATTCTGAAGCTAAATAGACTGATATTGAATTGAATATAAACAGTGTACCAAGGTGGTTTCCCTGACAATGAGATCAACCAGAGTTTCCAGCCTGGATAGAGCAATAGCATTTGTATAATTAGTTCGATTTTCAAGCTTAACGGTAACAGTGGCACTCTTTTCAATTGGAAATGTGGAAGTGTTAAGAAAAAAGAGTAAACAGATGGAATGAGAGCTACACAGCAGCAGACCTGAAGAGCTCGGAGAAAACAGTCATTCATATGATCCTCGTTAGTCGATAAAAGAACGATATTTTTATCTTTATCTTTCTATTGTGATACTTGAGAAACATTTTACACACCTTTATAAAAGCCATGGATAGTCGGAGTAAACATATCTCTTGGTGGGGCCAATAAGGAGCCTCTTCGCATCGATTTGGTGCGTCACATGACATAGCTTATAAGTTAAATTTAAATAAATAAAAAATTTGTCTTGGGGTTTAGAGCTGCTTTTAAGATACGTTCATTTATATCATGGCTTGTCAGTTTTGGGCAGGAGGAAACCTGCAACATCCGTAGTGTGTTGAGAAATACTTCACAAACTTCCATGATGTTGCATGCTCATGCATGTACATGATAGCTATTAGAGCTGGAACACATCATGCTTACTTGCACACCAAGGATGTGACACAGTGTCTAAGCCCCATAAAACTCTTATCTGTTTAGATTAGAAATTTGATTCGTTAGGTCTGCAACTGCAGTTAATCTGCAATCACCTCCTGGGAGGCAGGTTGTATCTCTGAGGTGGAAATTAGAAAATGTCTGCTCATTATGCCACAATGTGGCTTTAAAGACTTAATCCATGGAGAGTGATCTATGGAAGGCTGTAGAACGGACCAGTGGATCGACCTTTTTTACCATTCATCTATAGAGATAGAAGTTATCTATCAACAAACCAATAGTCCTTGTTTCAGGACAGGAAATACAGTTTGCATTGAGTTTGTTTGTTTGATTTGGGGTTTAAAGCCACTTTAAAGTTTTTGTTCACTCACATCATAGCTTGCATGCATATGTACTGCTTGTACTAGTCTGGATTTCCACCAGTTTTTATAGTGCTAGCCCACTTGGAATATCACATGCCGCAGATAGAACATGGATACCCCATTCAGACACAGTATACTGACTCCGAGCCCATCAGTCCTTTCTTTACCCCTGAGTGCCAAGCAGGGGAACAACAAGTACCATCTTTTAACATCTTTTGGTATGACTCGACTGGGGATCGAACCGGTGACCTTCCGCACTCCGGGCCAACGCTCTAACCATTATGCCATGGAGCTGGCCTTGAGATTATTGATCTATATAAAATATGTATACGATTGAAAACAAAGAAATTAGGAGGATGTCACCTTCGATTCACTATCACCCACTTATCAATTGTGCATTAACTCTCTCCATGCTGTAGACAACCGGAGATGCCCTAAAGAGAAGAGCCTGTGCCTAATCCAGCAGGGAGATGGTTAAGGGAGTGTGGTGTAACTGAACATACTATTTGTAAGATAATTTAATTAACCCTCTCCAAGCAGGAGGTAACCGGAGATGCCCTAAAGCGCAGTGCCTGTGCCTAATCCAGCAGTGGGAAGGTTAATTTACACAGTATCAGCCGTAGAGAATATGTAACTATGCCCGACAACATTCAGATGTTGGCCATAAACCAAAGGAGATAACTGTACCATCCACATATACTCAACAAAAGTAATCAAGAGCCCTTTTGGACATAAATATTTAGCTTTATTTAATTTTAACAACGAAGAATTTACAAATGTCTACAGGATCCAGGTATTCTTCAAGACCTTGCAGATGCTAACGTGGAGAAGAATGGTCCCAGATTCCTCACGCCGAGTTCCAAATTTGTGAGAAAGCCTCCCCATAAAATATCTGCTGGCCTTTAATTTACCGTAAATCCTTGAATAGAAGCCTGCCTTGATTACAGGCCTGGCCCCCGTTTCACAACGACATCCTAAATTTAGGAGCTCCTAACTTTATGACCCAGTTTATCACCTCCTAAGT